>JACXGK010013823.1:0-12413 GCA_016801125.1 Novumbra hubbsi
GTGGTGGTAGTACTGGTGTTATTGGTGTTAGTAGGAGTAGTGGTTGACGGTAATAGTAGGGATGTTAGTGGTGGTAGTACTGGTGTTATTGGTGTTAGTAGGAGTAGTGGTTGACGGTAATAGTAGGGATGTTAGTGGTGGTAGTACTGGTGTTATTGGTGTTAGTAGGAGTAGTGGTTGACGGTAATAGTAGTGATGTTAGTGGTGGTAGTACTGGTGTTATTGGTGTTAGTAGGAGTAGTGGTTGACGGTAATAGTAGTGATGTTAGTGGTGGTAGTACTGGTGTTGTTGGTGTTAGTAGGAGTAGTGGTTGACGGTAATAGTACTGATGTTAGTGGTGGCAGTACTGGTGTTGCTACCGCTGATATTTTGACCACTACAAACAACACTGCTACTACCAGGTGGTACTTACTAATTGTGGTTGTGGTAGTAGTGGTAGTAGTGGTAGTAATAACAGTAGTAGCGCTTGTGGCAGTTATAGTATTTGTAGTGTTGGTAGTCGTTTTGACGGTAGTACTACTAGTTGTGTGGTGGTTGTATTGATGGTAATAAGTTGTAGTTGTTGTTTTAGGGGTTGTTGTTGTTGTAGTAGTATCAGTGGTGGTAGTAATAGGAGTATTGGTAGTAGAGATTGTTATAGTGGTTCTAGTAGTAGTATTAGTAGTAAAGGTTATAGTAGTGTTAGTCATGTATAACCTATATTACGCCCTGTGCTATATTAGGCTTTGGAGTGAATCCCAGCATTTCAGTCTTACCCTTTCTGGCCTGTGTTTACTTCCTCTTGGTGAGCTGTTAAGTAACTGGTCTGGTCTAATGGTGCTCTGTCTGTTCACATAGCCTAATTGGCCACATCTCGGTTTGTACTGCAGATGTTGAGAATTCATTTGGTGCATCGTTTCTCCTCCGTCTCCCAGTGTGCTGACAATCTGCAGGGCTGCAGACAGTTCCATGCTCTAATCTCCTTAGAAGCACTCAGCAGAATGCAGCTAGCTAGCGCCACAGTGTTTATACAGCTGGGGCTGTGCTTCTTTTTTGAAGGCCAGCCATGTAGCTAGCTAATGCACAGCCTCCTGACAGTTTTTTAACCACTTTGTTCCAGTGTCAGGGAAACTTGTGCTTTTAGGTGATTATAGGTTCAACTCATGTGAAATCATTAAACGGTGTATAGGAAAAACATTTATTCATTGAATATTTGTCCTATCTATCTATCTATCTATCTATCTATCTATCTATCTATCTATCTATCTATCTATCTATCTATCACAGTTACTGCTGGTTGTGTCACAACCAGTTACTGATCTGGGATATTGGTGAAATGGTATTCTTGACCTGAGGCAATGTCTTCATTGTTTACAAAATATATTAAAAGTGACTGGGTAAAATTATATGGATGTGACTGGTCATTTGTTAGCATTATGCATACAGTATACAGTAGCAGCAGGACCCTGTAAACAAGCAAATCAAAACTGTCAAATTACTGATGATTTGGTTCTCTATAATTAGCATTAGTTACTTCATACCAAAGGTCCAATAACAGGTTCACAACTTCAAATAATAATCCATGGATCACTGAATAAATTATTCAAACAGAAGTGAAGGAGAGAGATGAAGCCTACAGTTAACGAAGCAGTGGTTGAGAAATCCAAGTGCTATGGTCTTTTTTATGGTCTTTCATTCCCCCTTTGAGCTTCAAGAGAGTCCCGTCTTGGATGAGATTTCCCAGAATCCAGGCCAAAGGCAGGCCAGGCCCAGCAGTCTGAGAGTAGCCCTGTAATTAGCACAAGCTGGTTAGCCACAGACCATCCGTCAACTTCCACCGCTCCTCACAAGCCAATCATTTACTGGAAGTCCCCACGCAAACACGCCCCGGCCTCCGCTGTTCGTGACCCCCCCCCTTCCACGCTGCGGCCCCAGCTGCCTCGTTCTGCTGGGGCCGCAGATGTCAAGGTTCAGGTTGGTAGGCCGGGGCCCTGGTGAGAGCAGTGGAAGGCTCCAAACTCCAACCGGGGCTCGGTGTAGCGTGACCTGTAGGAGAACCTGTTGGCAAGCTGCCTGGCACCTCCTCCTGTGTCCGTCCTCCTCAATCCCTGTCAGAGCCTAGATTCAGACATCACTGTCCGGACAGAGAACAATGGTATCACATGTCTATTTACAGGGAGTTGATTTAATGACCAAGAATTAGAAGAAACACATATCAGATTCTAGAAGCCCCTGCGTTTTACATAAATCAACCCATTTGAGTAACAATCCATTCACACATCATTTGACATGCCTCTACTTTACATGATACAACCAGATAACTCCCTGGTGTACAGACTAGGTCTGTGTAGTAACTGTAGTAGCTGCACGGGCATATCCTAAAGAGCCCTGGAGTCACTATCTGTTGACCTGGAGTCTAGCTTCAATCCCGATCATCTCACCTGTCTTGGGATGCAGCCCTGCTGCCTCCCGATACAGAGTTATTTTAGTGTTTCCTCCAAGTATTTTAATACTATTTTAATACTTGGAGGATTGGATTGAAGTGGAATGGACTGCAAGCTAATTGATATTGTTTTTTAATTTAAAAATTGCTTCTATTGAGCCAGAGAACCAATTGATAAAATTACAAACATTTATATTAAAATGTTATGTTAAGGGAAGGATAGAGGGCAAGTTTTTCTTTTAGAATATGGGCCCTGTTCCCAAAACCCAGCCTCACCTAGAAGGCTGTTCCCAAAACTCAGCATTACCTAGAAGGCTGTTTCCACAACCCAACATCACCTAGAAGGCTGTTTCCAAAACCCAACATCAACTAAAAGGCTGTTCCCAAAACCCAGCCTCACCTAGAAGACTGTTCCCAAAACCCAGCCTCACCTAGAAAACTGTTCCCAAAACCCAGCATCACCTAGAAGACTGTTTCCACAACCCAGCATCACCTAGAAGACTGTTTCTCCAACCCAGCATCACCCTGAAGTCTGTTTCTGCAACCTAGCATCACCTAGAAGGCTGTTCCCACAACCCAGCATCACCTAGAAGGCGGTTCCCAAAACCCAGCATCACCTAGAAGACATTCTCTCCAACCCAGCATCACCCTGAAGTCTGTTTCTACAACCTAGCATCACCTAGAAGGCTGTTCCCACAACCCAGCATCACCTAGAATTCTCCAAAACCTGGGGAACCATTAGCCACCTGATCCTTCCACCTTAAGCCCCTCTATTCCTGGATTGGCAATATTTGGATGGCTCAGGTTGGGGGGTGGGGCATGTTGTATGTAGGGACACCTAGGGAGGGGTGGAGGCAGTCACGCGGAACATATAATCAGCCTTGGTGGTGTGGTCTGGGGACGGGGGAGGTGTTGGGTCAGGTGTGGCAAGCCAGCCCAAACGACGGACGTCAGATGAGACATCTCTTCATCAGAGTGATGGAACCCTTGAGGCAGCAATGCTCATAGGTTTCATTTTGACGTGGCAAACCTTGACAGAAAAAACAAGATCAGGTGTAACGAAAAAGCTTTTTGGAGACATTTCCTCTAGAAGTGATTTTAGATTGAGAAACATACTATCTTCAATATTCAGACAAGCAGAAACAGCAGGCAGACAGGCCAACAGGCAGACAGGCGAGCGGACAGACAGACAGACAGGAGTGCAACACACGGCTGCTGTATCACGGATAACAATCTTCCCTTTGGCTTCTGTTGGGCTTCTCCATTTGCACGCGAACCTGCAGCTCACTCATCCCGGTACCAGATGGGCGGGCCTGATAAGGAACAGTGGGCCTATCAGATCTATGCTGCTCAGCGCCAGGGCAATAGCGGCCAACCTGCTCTGAGCTCCCCGTGTCAACGTGTCATCCATAGCAACATGTTCACTGGCCTTCATTACCAAGGGTGGAAATAAACACATAAAATCATCTGGGAGGTAAACAATTTGATTTCCCACTCAATACCACATGTTGAGAATGGATATACAGTAAATTTCTATACACTTCCACAACCAAACACAAAACGTGTGAACAGTCTCTGGAGCATATTCCAAATGGCCTCATATTCACGTTTTTAGTGGCCTGTTTTTTGACGTACTGGACTGTAAAAGGAATAGGGAGCCATTTGTATGGTGGCAGGCTGTCATTTCCTGTCAGCGCTGCTGGGAAAGGTCAGCTGACTGTTGAGAGACTTCTAACCTGAGGCTGCATGTTGCTCTGCAGTGTTGCAACCTCCCTCAACAGTATCTCCGCTATGGGTGTGTCCTAATGAGCCCTAAACCATTTGTAGTCCACTACTTTTGTTGTCTAGGTTGGTCCAACGGTCTAAACCACTGCATCTACTACATAGGGTCCAACTGTCTGTATTTGGCCCCACTGCCTCAGTCCTATAAAGTATGTATGTAACGTCCCAGGTAAACAGTGCACCACGTTTGACCCGAGCCCTGTTCAGTTAAATGTACATGGGTCAATGCCACAGGCGCATGTTTATTAATTGTTTTTATATTATCCTATGAGAGGCTGTGGCTTTTTGAAAACGGGATTGTAACAAACACTGTGATCGCCAGTTCAGGGAGCATGAACGTAGTAGCCCGGCTGGTGTCACTGAAACCCATTTCACAGCCCATAAGCTGCATATGAATTCACGCCCTGTCTCCATGTTCTGACTGCCGCTATCTGACCTTCTCCCGTTGAGGCCATGCGGTTCTGTTCCCTGCACACACACACACACACACACAGACACACACACACACACACAGTGCATGTGAGCGCGTAAATAATCTCAGGACCTCCGCGGTGATTCCCTCCAGGAGTGGCGGCGGAATGTTAATGAAGACCGTCGTGGTTGTGTGGGACTGGCGCCGAACGGCCCGGCTGAGCCACGGCGACTTGTTTCCCAGCAGTCACAGGTGCGGGGTGGGTCCAGTGGGGCTCCCGGCGCCGGAGAAAGCACAGGTGGCCTGGGAGCGGCGCCGGGGACGCGTGGCATATATGTGTGGCGGCAGGCCAACGGCTCACTCAGCATATGCCAGGCCAAGGCCTACGAGGAGGTGCACACACGACACTGGCACGCCGTGCCAGGCACAAGTGAACCCCTGATGGCGAGGGAGAGGAGCGTGCCCGTGTGGAAGACAGGAGGAGGACGGTGTTGCTCTGAGCGCGTGGAGTGTGTGCTTGTTGTCTTCGCTTCGTTGGGCAGGCTATCTGATGCGCCGTGTGTGGGTGGCGTGGATGAGATGAACACGCACATTTTGGATCTTCATCTGAAAGTATGATCTATGTGTGTATAATGAAGAATTCAAGAGGCTCCACTTCGGTTACACAGAGTCAAATAGTACTGTTATTCCAGAAGACTATGGTATCATCCACTCGGCTGGCACCGTGGTTGGGTATCATCCACCCGGCTGGCACCGAGGTTGGGTATCATCCACCCGGCTGGCACCGAGGTTGGGTATCATCCACCCGGCTGGCACCGTGGCTGGGAGGTTTCGACGACGGGGACCTTGAGCCCTAGATAACCGCGAACTGAAGAACGTGAGTGAGCTTTAGTTATTATCATATTCCATCAATGATGTAAATGACTTCGAGAAGGGAGGCCGAGCAGCGCATAGGATCCGCTCCAGAATGCAAATTAGCTTGATGCTCGTCTTCCACCTCGCCCTTTGCCTCTTCCTCTGCCTGAACCCTGCGCCTCATTCTCCGCTTCATCCTTCGCCACGTCTTCCACCTCGCCCTCTGCCTCGTCTTCTGCCTTAACCCTGCGCCTCATTCTCCGCTTCATCCTCCGCCTCGTCTTCCACCTCGCCCTCTGCCTCGTCTTCTTCCTTAACCTTGCGCCTCATTCTCCGCTTCATCCTCTGCCTCATCTTCCACCTCGCCCCCTGCCTCGTCTTCTGCCTTAACCATGCGCCTCATTCTCCGCTTCATCTTCCGCCTCATCAGCAGTACATTTACTTTTACTTTTTTTATGTAGAATCAGAGGTTAGGGTTTGGGTTAGGGTTAGGGTTAGGTTCAGGCTTAGGCATAAAGTTTGAACCCCTATCTGATATGTGTACTTAATTAGGAAGGGTCTAATGAATGAATTCAACACATCCTTACCATTTTGTTAATTTGTTTTGGGAAACGGAGGCCAAGTTTCGTCATTGATAATCTGGATACCTGGTCGGTTGACTATGAACAGTGTTTCCTAGCAAGCCTCATTTCAAGTATGGAGAATCTGCAATGACATGCTATAGTATTTGGCAGGGCTCCATGTTTGAAGAAGAATTGGATCCGGATCATCTTATGATCCCATGATAAATATCAGAATATTTTAATATTTTTATTCTGTATTCTTTACTTACTTTGTCATAACTGTGTTATATTACTATTGTAATCATATGCCATGCCTGTTTAATTACACTGGTATTAGTATAGGGTTCAGTTTGTTTTGACATTACCCTTTTTTATAGTGATATGCATGGGATCTAATAATTTTCTCATGGTTTCTCCTTTTAGTTTCTGTACACTTCACAAAACAAACATAACGAACCCACACCAATTTTAGTCTAAGAAATGATGAGCAAATTACAGTCATTTAATGACAGATATATACTCCAACAGTAATAGTTTGTCTTACTATTGCCAATTGAGTAAAGATCGCTGGGGCTCTTAATGACAAGACACAAACTGCTGCGTCAAGATGTTTGAGACATCACTCGTACATTTTCCTGTCCTCCCTACCCACTACACTTCTGACGAATCAGATCGCTCCTCAATGACAGCGTAAAGGACACGGTGGGCCACTTGTTTTAAACGGAAAATCCAAGTAAAATGGCTTACGGACTTGTTTTCCGACCAGCATGTATCCCCACTCATCTAAGACTCATTAGAGAGAGACTATGGTGTAGTCGTGGGCCCTGAAAGGAATGGAAGAGTCAGGACTTTCACTAAATGCTATCTCCCATCTGGCACTGCGGTCCCCCTCGTACTGACTGATAGATACACATCGACGAGAGATAAGATTACATGGGATAGACACAATGTTCTACTCCGCGGCGGGCCTGCTATGTGGCCACACATCTCACAACGAAGTGCTAACATTTGAGTCCTCTTTGTTTTAAAGTTAAACGAAGAGGAAGTGTTCTCGCGGTATCAGCACAGCTTGCCCAGGACGAGGCACCGCAGAATGAAACACCCTCTCCGTGACTCGCAGTGGCGGATTTTGAAACGCCCCTGGGGGAAAATCAGCAGGCCCTCGCTGAATCATATTCGCTGAGGCAAGAGCTATTTACCGTAGTCGCAAAGGACTGGCGTCAATGTTTTTAATTTGGAGTGCTCAAGAGACGGCATTTATATGGCCTTGTTGGAGGAAATGGTTATGATGAGGAAATGTCTGTCTAGAGGGAAGCACACAGCGCAGGGCAGAAGGCAAACCAATATTGGTAAAAGCCACACTGTTTCCAAGTATTTAATCAGCCAACTGTAAACGTACATTTTTAGGAAATCCATTTGAAGAGATGATTTTCTCAGAGAGGCCAGTTGTAACCTGAGAGAAACGAGCAGGGAGAAGTAATCGTGTGTCTGGCGACGACAGGTTCCTGCGGGAGTGAAGAGGGCGAAGCCAACATGGCCGAACGGTAACCTCAGATCACTGAAATGGAATTCCAAACGGCAACCTACTTCCTGTACAGGCACTAGTTTTACCAGCACCTTATGGGGCTCAAGTCAAATGTCGAGCACTTTTCAGGGTGTCATTTGGGGAGCTGACACTGGGAACATGCCTTTTCACTTCACCACCTAGTACATTGAATTGCCATCTCTTCTGTCTCCCCACACTATCAAAGTCACCATGGGAAATGACCAGAGTCCGACAAATATATGCCAAATGTTTGATAGCAGTTTGCGCGTTCATACATTGCATGCGTTCATACCAGAAACCTAAGCAATTTCTTCATGTAGCCCATAAAACGGGGACGTTCAAATGTTACGAGGTCGATACATCGCCAAACAAAAAAAATCCATTAACGATCTTCCTGGACCACATTACTCACGTATCATCCGTTCCTGTGGAAACATTTTGTAGTCACAGTGATTACCAAGTGAGTGATACAGTTACAACATGTTACTGTGGCAACATAATCGTTTACATCATCGGTTCCTTCACCCCGCCCCAACCCCCCCCACAATGCTCAGTCTGCGAGCGTGTCGGTATGTCATTGCATTATAATTCAGTGTGTGTTTGTTTATATCCACCTACTTACCAAAGGCACTGGCATTAATGAATCATGACAACCCCCCCCCCGGTTTGCCCCAGCCACGCCTCCCAGGGAGAGCCTCTGCCCCACATACCACACTCTGGTCCCAAGTGGCTTGTTGAAATGCCCCCCAAAAACCCAAACGCACACTCACACTCGGTCTCTCTCTCTGGAGTTGGATACACATGGTTACGCCAGCGCTGCCCGGACCGCCCCTGCAGCATCGTAGAGGAGCGAAGCGCTGCCAGGTCTGGCACGGATCCGGAGCCGGGCTCACACATGGGAATGAACCTAGGGTTGGAAAGACTTGGCAGGGAATCGCTGGGAGTCCCACCTGTGTGGAACGCTTCTGGAACATTCTGTGGCTCAGAGACAAGAGAGGAGCATCAGCTGTGGAAAGAGGGAGATGCTCTTTCTCTCCTCTAACCCCTTCTCTCCTCTCCTCCTCTAACCTCCTCCCCCTCCTGCTCTTCTCTCCTCCTCTAACCTCCTCCCCCTCCTGCTCTCCTCTCCTCCTCTAAAATCCAGACCCATTTATTCTTTAGCTTCCCACACCTATTGCCTATTGCAGCCCCCTTCTCTGGACTGTTCAGCCTCTAACTACTAAATTCAGAAATCCCCCTGGATTGGATGGCTGCGTCTGTCACTCTTCTGCTCACAGGAGCCGACAAACGACACCAAAAACAGGCCAATTGGAAGTCTGGTAAACAAATGGAGAACTCATGGTTTTGAGTCCCATCCTACACTCTCTGTCAGGCATCAGGGCAGACTCCGGGCGTACTTCAGACAAACATCACGAACGCCGTAGACGACAAGCAGTGTCACACGGCAGAGTCCATGGAACTGAGTTTGTGTGTCCACACCCGCAAGAGTCACCGTGTGGTCTGATCACTTTCTAGAACCACGTTAGTCACATCCTAGTCTAAAATCAAATCCAGAATTCGTTTTCGGTTTTTCAAAAAGCCTCCTTCCCCCATAAAGCAAAACATACTTTTGTAAAACTGACCTTGTTACCAGTCCTTTGGTGTATGGAATTTACAGCGTTGTCACCAACAGTAGCCTTGCTAAAAGACATGCCATTTTTTACAACATATGTTTTGTCTCCAGGGCCTCTGACAACACGCTTCCCTGTGATCGTTACTCTCTGGTAGACGGGCCTTCACTGCGTACATGACACCAGACACGCCGGTACCGGCTTGGCTGTCATTGTTTTAATTTCCTGGGAGCAGACCAATGGACTGCAAAAGACACCAGAACTTAACAATCATCCCCCTATTCCCCTTTAAGAAAAACAGTTTGAACAGCCTGATCACTGTACCTGCTAAGCACCTGTCTGATCATTGTACCTGCTAAGCACTTGCCTGATCACTGTACCTTCTAAGCACCTGCCTGATCACTGCACCTGTTAGGCACCTGCCTGATCACTGTACCTGCTAAGCACCTGTCTGATCATTGTACCTGCTAAGCACCTGCCTGATCACTGTACCTGCTAAGCACCTGTCTGATCATTGTACCTGCTAAGCACCTGCCTGAACACTGTACCTGCTAAGCACCTGCCACCAGGTGTGAATGTACTATATTTCTCACCTCATGTTATGAAAATCACCCTATGCACCTTATCTCTGCGTATCACCGCACGTGTTATTATATGGTTAAATGTAATGATCCTCACATTGTATCTAGTTCTGGAACATGTTCTTGCCTTACACTGTTCTCTCTCCCCCCGGGATGTAACACATTATTCCAGACTTCATGTGGACTCACGTTGGCGTATTTGATAGACGAAAACATGGAGATATTTGCACTCTTCAGTTTAGTCATTATATAAACTTGCTTTGGCGAAGAAGAGGATTTATTAGGAAATGTGGTTTGGACGATTATGTTGTTGCCACAGTGTTCTATTTGAAATGCACTGAGCTTTGAAAGTTCCATTTCGCCCGTCACAGTCAGGAAGTAAATTACAATGTGAGTAGAGCGAGGGACTCACAATGACAGGTAAAAGGCTTACTTCACAGGAATAGAGATGGAGAAATGACATGTAACACCAGTGTAGGGACAGGGATGCTATTACCCTAGCAGTCATTTTATTTGCTGTAAGTGGACCCCTTAGTGATGAAAAACATATCCCTGTATAAAAGAACTGCAAAACACCATAATCAGTTTCATTCAAGTACAGTACAAAACCAGGCTATCCCTCTTATCTGTCTCTCCAGTTGATTACACAGAAACATCCTGGCATTCCACAATAACTTTCCACACAAACCAACACAGAACTTGTATATTTACCTTTTTACCACTATCTCCATTAAGAATCATACTAAATCTCAGCTAAAAGTGGGAACAATCAAATTGACCAGTTTTCTGTATTGGAAATCAACGGCTGTCTGGGTTCAGTCTAGCCCAGGTAATAGTGCTACTTGGACCTGATATCGCGGAGGCTTATTAAGGTTGACGCTGGTAATCACTCAGATTTGGCCCAGACCTCTGTTGTGATTCCTCAACCTCAGTCGCTCCTCTCGTCGATGGGAATCGTGTATTGATTCCCCCACCTCAGTCGCTCCTCTCGTCGATGGGAATCGTGTTGTGATTCCCCAACCTCAGTCGCTCCTCTCGTCGATGGGAATCGTGTTGTGATTCCCCAACCTCAGTTGCTCCTCGGGTCGATGGAAATTGTTTGGTGATTCTCCCAACACTGCGCTAATTGTTACAGCAGGTGAATGAGGGAGAAATTGATTTTTTATGTCTGCCAGGTGCGTTAAGAACTCAGTCTCGCTGTGGATTCCATTATAGTGGCCTTTGAGCACATTATAACAAATGTTCACTCCTCATGACTCAAAGTGACAGATGGAAGATTGGAAAAGGCCGGACTAGTTATATAGTTGCGCTTTGTCCATTATTTGCGCTAACACGTAGCTCAGCATGTTGCTCGCAACGCCAGGGTATTTGGGTTTGACTCCCATGTGGGACCAGTGGGAAAATGTACGCACTGACTACTGTAAATGGCTCTGGATGTAAAAGGTCAGCTAAAATGTAGTAGTTTAAAAGGCACCTTATATACATTTCACTATTTATAATCGCCTTTGAGATATCAAAAGATACAGAGGCTGCATCGTTAATCATGGGAATGGAGTTCTTTGGTCAAAGGTGGTGCAGTAAATTGGGAATATTGTACCCAGCAAAAGCAGTGCCCTTGTCAAAAGTAGTGTACTAAATAGGAAATACCCTGCCATTTGGGACGCAGGCAAGGTGTTGTGTTATATTTCTAATGGCCATTGTAAGGCAATGTGCGTCAGGGCTTTAGATCCTAAACATACTGGACACGGCCTAGTCCCAATAATTAAACAGAAAACTGTACAGACTTCTTATTCAATTCAGCTCCACATTAGCGTGTGCAGTAGAGCAGCTAGCCAATCAGACAACACTCAGCGAGGGAGGACAGCTTAGGGACGACACTTGGGGAGGTAAAGCCAAGAAGGCCTTCCTGCTGAATGTGCACAGAAGATATGCAAATGCTTTGAGTTTCAAGATCAGATTGGGATTCTCACCGTAAGGGATTAGGCTGCCAGCATCACAACAACAACGAATTACTAAGAGACACTCAAAAGTGGATTCCAGCACTAATGACAACCCTCCGTGGCGTAGGACTCATTGGTGGTGACAGTCGAGGCATAAGGAGGCAAGAGTCCTCCCAACCTGAAGTCAAGCGGCAGTTAAAACGACAACATCAACCGTCCTCGCTCAGGCCTCAGGGAATACCTGGCGCTAGGAAAGTGGCTGCATGTATCGGGACAGGTGAGGTGTCTGTTTTTGTTTCTTGAGTGCCTTATGTTATTATGGAGCCAATCTGGCTGCAATTAAAAAGCAGCTCTTTTTTTAAACAAAAATATACACCGTTGCGAATGCTGTCTATGCCTACAGCACCTTTACCTATTAACAATAGAGCTGAAAAGTAGATTTATGTGTCTTAAAAAAAAACATTCAGGTTTATGCATAATTGCATTTTTCTGCGTTTGATTTCAGTCCAGGCATTTTGTGTAAAGTAACAAGCATTATTGCTTTACCTTGCTTAAATCTGACCATGGCAAATGTGGAATTATGTGGAGGGACAAGGAGGTATGTGGAGGTGTGTGTAGGTGTGTGGAGGAATGTGGAGGTGTGTGGAGGTGTGTGGAGAGATGTGAAGGTGTGTGGAGGGATGTGGAGGTGTGTGGAGGTG
>JACXGK010013825.1:0-12449 GCA_016801125.1 Novumbra hubbsi
TGTGTGATCTTTCATATGCTCTTACAGTTTCATTAAAATTAATTTGAAATCAACATTTAAAGTGAATCTTGATTCATCTGGCTGTAGGCTGTATGATGAGGAACCAATTAACATTGAAGAAAAGTTTAATTTTACTTTCAAGGTGGCTATTTGGGATTGAGTTGAAGAATAAGCGATGAACCACTGATAATACAGAGTCAGTGTTTTCATCCCACGAAATAGATGTTTCTTTTAGATGCGCTTTTACTATCTCCTTTACTGTCTCCCAAGTAGTCCCAGGTGTATCACTGACCCAATTTAATTCTGATTTGAGATTGAGTTACACTTCTCATCTTTGCCTACATTGGGAACTTTTCTCTTTCCCTGGGCTGGGCTGTACTTTTGGCTCCCAGTAATTTGATTAGCTAACTGAGCTCTGTCTGCTTTGACCACTTCTGCTCTCTTCCTCCGTTCATTCTTCCCTAAGCTGTTATTGATCTTTATTTCATTTTCTGTTTTCCTCTTTCCTTCTCCTTCCACCTTTCAGAAAGAAGAACCTCAGCCTGCCGAATGCAAACAGCAGTAGCTACGGTCCAAGGGAGTCAAATCCCTTCTCATCTAGTCAGTAGCTACGGTCCAAGGGAGTCAAATCCCTTCTCATCTAGTCAGCAGGTTCTCTCACTTCTGTTGACTGCCTCTTAAGAACTTTCACACAAATGCAATACAACCCAACCAAACAGTGTTTTTAATCCATGCATGCCTTTTTTTTTTTCTTTCCTTTCTCACGCCATCATTCATAACTAATGCAAACATTACCTGGACTTAACAATTTTCTCATGGCAATGTGGATTAAGAGACTACTGCAGAGAACATCCAAATATCCAGTAATTAAAATGACTCTAGTGGATAAATCCCAACTTCAGTTTTCAACCGGAAATCAGTTACTCAGGGTTTTATAATGCCAATATGAGACGTTAGTTTTACAGGAAACTCTGGAACTCGTCTGACTTAATCACTGGGGTTGCTCTCAAGTTATTTTTGTTTTGTTTTTGTGTTTTTAATTGACATGGTATATCAGTTTGACTTTTTTTCTTCATTGTTAAGGTTCTTGGACTATTTATTCTGGTCTCATGCAGCTGTAAAAAGTTATACGTTGTCAGAAATAATTCAGGCCCCTGCCGTAATGGTAAAAGTTAATTCAAATCAACTGAGCAATTTCCCAACAAACTTTTGCCCCTGCTTTTACAGGCTTTGCAAGACTAACAAAATGTGTAAACTGCCAAATTAAATTTTTAATGTGACATTGTCTGAAGCATTTGAGAACTTGTTTCTAGCTACTAGTTTAACGTGCCTGGTTATTGTAAACATAACTACGTTGAGATAATGACTCATGGACTAAAAAGAGTTTAAGGCACAAGTACCCAGCGGTTAGATGTGTGCTTTGTGGCTCTGTCCCCAAAGCACCCTTCTCACTTCTGCCAATCTACTACATTTGGAAAGAGTTAAATGATCCTTTGTCCATTTTGGCATTTCTCAGGACAACATGCATTTAAACATTGTAGTGGATGTTACATCATTTGTTAATACATTGCAGATTGTTTTGTTATGGATTCTTATTTTTGAAAATGAAACATCCTCATTCTCGGTTAAACATAAAAAATGGTGAAAGTGTAACATGTGTAACACAACACATTGCACTTATTCAGACCTGTTTGAAGGCTGCGAGGAGTGTTAAAAGGTGTTTGTAATTGGGCTAGAGAAGGTTGTGGCTGTTTATGCAGCTATTATCAACACTGCCCATTGTCACATAAAGCAAAAAATGAAAACCTGTCTATATGTCTATCTTCTGTAAAACCTTCCACCTAGTATACAAACGGAATCTAAACAAGGCTGTTATCAGCACCTTGACGCTGGCTGGTACTGTGTTCATCTTGGTAACGGTGGTCATCAATTGTGTGTTACTGCACACACACACACACACACACCCCTTTCTTTTTTCAAAACCAGATTTTGAAAGGACAGATTTCTTGAAGCCACGGTGATGTCTTTAGCCCACCTAGTTGAACTGTGTGCTAGCAATGGCCTTATCTGGTTCCTCAAAATTTGTTACTTGCGCAATATTATTTTCAATTTGTACAAAGTTAGTTAAGATATTCTATTAAAAGTTGTGTGGCAAGAAAGACTGTTTGGTTCCTGGTTTGGTTTTTGTTCCAGGTCATAAATTGTAGTGTGTAGGAGTTATCTGATTAATTCATTGTAATAGTTAGAATTGTATTGCCTTTAAGTTTACACATGAAAGAAAGTTGATGATTAATACATTTTCCTCCCCAAACTGTTAAATACAGGAAGAGGGAGATAAGCGCAAGCTGTCGTGTCGGCGAACCATCTCTGTAGGGCGCATGTGCAGCAACCCTACAGGTACCACCCTGTGGGCAGCCGACACGAGTCCCAGCAGGGACATGACTGCCCGTACGGGCCTCGTGCACGGGGGCCGGCAGAGATGCAGGGCAGAGAGAATGCTCCTCGCCCGCTCCTCCGACCACCGCGCCGTCATAGCCCCTGAGTCCAGACGGAGACCCGAATAGGACACCTGCTGACTCAGCCACGGCGCACTCTTTAGCCAGTTCACCGCCAGTCCCAGGTGTGGGAACTGTGTCACCACCTGCGCTGTGTGCGCCATCTCCAGCTCTGCTGATGACGCTAGTATTAGTAGATCGACCAGATTAGCCAGGACCCTGATACCCATGCGTAAAAGTCCCAACACCGCCTCCACACATTTGGAAAATGTGCGTGGGGCGAGAGAGAACCCGAACGGCACCCTGGCATATTCGCATGCTGTGCCTTGAAAGGCGAACCTGAAGAACTTCCTGTGTCGAGGAATTATCGGCACGTGAAAGTATGCGTCCTTCAGGTCTCAACTTGTACAGAAGTCGTCTGGGAGGACGGACTCAACAGGCGCTTCGTGGTGAGCATCCGGAATGGCCTTTTTCCCACGCATCTGTCGAGTATGCGTAGGTCTAAAATCGGCCCCACTCCTCCTGTCTTTTTGGCACAAGAAAGTAGGGGGAATATAACCCGCTCTCTCTCCGCGCCTTCGGAACCACGGTGATTTCGTCCTTCAGGCGGAGCTTCGTTATCTCGGAAGACAAGGCTATCACATCTTCTGGTGACGTCGTGGCCGTCTCCAACACCCCTGCGAAGGGGGATGGGGGCCGACAAAATTGCACTGCATAACCCATTTGTATTGTGTGATGGCGCCATGCGCAGAAAGTGCAACGTATGTGCCGTTCTCCATAATGCTGGGAGACCAGGAGAGCGCTTAGCTGAGGAGCATCACCTCGTAGGCAGGGGGAGCCTGACCCCTGGGGGGAAGCCCTCGAAAAGGGAGCAAAAAGACACAAGCAATCTGGGCGACCCCGAGTCCCCCGTCCGTTCTAAATTAGGTAGGGACGTGAGGACGTTGTCACCCAAAAGCAGAGAAGGGTCATCAATGGGAATCGTAACCTGATCTCTTACTTGAGAGTCTTGTGTTTCTCCATTACCCCACCGGAGAAACACAAATCAACAACAGCACAGGAAGTCAACAAACCCGGCAACACCGAGAGAGACCGCTGTGACATAAGGGAGTTGCCCAGGCCACAAAGCTTAGTGTCAGAACTCCGATCCGGCGTGCACTCTCCACCAAATTCACCGGCCAGTCGCATGGCAATGCAAAGCCGTTTCGCCAGTGCAGCAAAAGGCAACTTCGTCCAAGCTCTTTGGCAGACAATGTAGTCATTCATCAATTAAAAATATGCAGCTGGGACGCTAACCTGAGTCTTCCACAGGGAATTCGGGGGCATTACCCATTAGTTACCCAGTATCTAATGAAGTCGCTAAACTATGACAGTGTTGCACGGCTCAGCCACACATCAGGAATGACTTACTCTACTACTGGGCCTAGGCGGAAGGAAGTTTCCTCCATCGCTCAGCCACACATCAGGAATTATCATAGAAAAAATCCTGAAGAGGCGAAGATCAGCTGAGCTCTCCCTGCGTCCCTCAAGATGTGGTCATCATCGACGTGGTAGTCTCACCTAATAATCCCGAAGAGGACATTGGTGCGTTGATCAGCGGAGCACTCTCTGTGACACCCAACGAAGACAAGGAAAAATGTATGACGATGTCTTACCAACAGACGTAGCCAGATAACCTCCCGCGCACACCGCGTGCGCCTGGCAAAGGGCAGGCTTTTTAGCCCAGCTAGCCTTTAGCCCGGAAGGGAGTGATCCGCAGAGCTAGCTCCACGGTGAGCCTCACACAGCGTAGCACGTGTCGCACTACGACCCTAGTAAGGGAATGTAGGATTGGCAAGCCTTTTGACGACGTCCTCTCTTCCTGTCACGTCGGGAAAAAAAACCCACGCCATATATTGGGGGGCAAACTTGCCAAGATTGGCTGAGTCAAGGTAAGTGAATGAATTTCTGTGTGGCCGCTACACGGCGAGGGTAAACCACTAGGCGCTAACGCCCTCTAGGGGGCGGAGCTCCACGACATACAACATAGCAGAGCAGGCAATTCAAATGAATGGTAGAGACTTGCGAAGTCACTTCAGTATTTCAAAGGACCCTAACATTAAAAAGCTGTGAGGTAATGAAAACAATATTGTGTTTTAAATGGAAGCCTTGTGTTAGGTTGATCAGTGTATAAAGATCTCTAAATCAGTTTGCTCATTAAACATTTACATGACAATTAGATTAATAATTTTGTACTCTGGTCTTTGTTGATTTCTTGACAATGTGTATAATCGCATCCAACTGGAGAGTTCAAATCGATGAATGGAACCCTACACTCCATTAATCAGTGCTAGCTAGCATACAATCTTCGTACTTAACGATTACGTCAAACATATTAGATGGCAGAAAAAGCTTAGATGATTAACTATTTTGCTACCGCCATTCAACTTCGATCAGATCGGAAAAAAATATTATACATAGTGCAAAATACATTCTTACCTTTGAACAGTTTCTTCATACGCCGCAGCTACATTGTTTGGAACTATCCGGCCATAAGCATTTCAGGGTCCTGGAGTGGCCTAGCTAGTCTCCAGATCTCAACCCCATAGAAAATCTTTGGAGGGAGTTGAAAGTCTGTGTTGCCCAGCAACAGCCCCAAAACATCACTGCTCTAGAGGAGATCTACATGGAGGAATGGGCCAAAATACCAGCAACAGTGTGTGACAACCTTGTGAAGACTTACAGAAAACTTTTGACCTCTGTCATTGCCAACAAAGGGTATACAACAAAGTATTGAGAAACTTTTGTTATTGACCAAATACTTATTTTCCACCATAATTTGCAATTAAAGTCATAAAAAATCCTACAATGTGGTTTTCCGGATAATTTTTCCTCATTTTGTCTATCATAGTTTAAGTGTACATATGATGAAAATGACAAGCCTCTCTCATCTTTTTCAGTGGGAGAACTTGCACAAGTGGTGGCTGACTAAATACTTTTTTTCCCCAATGTATAGACAGATATAGTTTGGTATGAGGTATTTCAATGTTTTAATTAGCAACTTGGAGAAAATCCTTGTATATTGTTCTTCCCTTCTGGGGGATTTTAAAACATTGGAATACCTCATACTTAACCGTTAGGGATTCCGGTGGAGTACCCCTACCTAGGTTGTGGCCGTCCTGGCAACACGCTGCAGTACTCCATGTTGAGGGAGTCACGCTGGGACAATCGGAACGTAGGCACATAATGCTAGCTCTGGGGCATTAGAATAATCAAAAAGTCAGAATACATAGAGGTGCACTAGGGGGCCTGCTTGTGTGTGTGCACTAGGACAGTATATTAGTTCAATAAAACTCCCCACCCCTGTGTATCTAATAGGCTTTCTAGAACTGTCAAACTGTTAAGTGGCTTATCTTGTTTTCAACGGTTGACTTTGACCTTGACCATTTGTGGTTTTGTGTGTGTGCTTTTAAGTGTGTTTGGGCCTGTCAGTCAAGTTTGAATGGAAGGTGAAAAGGGGGAGAGGGTTTTGTGAGAAAAATCTCCCTTCTGCTGACCTCTGCTGTCTAAAGGATGTATTGCTACTGTCAGAATTTGTTATAGCCAACAATTCTTCATAGAAGTGCTCATAGTAATGTTCATATTAATTGTACATTGTCTGAATTAATTAAGATGTCTGAAATCTTATTTTGAGTGATTCATTGAAGTAAAATGTAGATGAATGCGTAAGGCTGTTGCTCAGGAACCTCTTTCAATGTGTTGCATGAACTTGCATGAAAAAGAGATTGGGGATAATCATTTCTCCTGTGGTCAAAGACAGTTCTATGTCAGAACTATGCGAGAACTGTTCTGGGTGGAAGCAGTATGGTGGTATTCTGTTTATAATGGAGTAGCCCACACAATCACCAGGTCTCACTCCATTGAGCTGTTGTGGGAGTTGACCATATGGTTTATAGGAAGTGCCCATCAAACCAATCCAACTTGGAGGGGCTCTAGGAATCAATCAATCCATCAAGTTTATTTATATAGCACAATTCATACATAAAAGCAATTCAATGTGCTTTACAGGACATTAAAAGAGTAATACAATTTTAACAGTTTGATTAAAAGAGACATGGATCAATTTAACATGTACAGATTAAAATAAAATAAAAAGAAATAGAGATAAAAGTTTAAAGGAAAATTGAGAAGGATTTAAAAAAAGTAATTAAAATTAAAAAGTCTGGTATAAGGTTTCCATGTTGCTTTTAAAGTATCTATTAAAGCTAAAGGGCACATTGTGAGGTCAAGCCCTCAGTCATAGGCACGTGAAAACATGAGTGTTTTTAATCTGGACTTACAAATGGATAGGTTTTGGGCATGTCTAAGATCATAGCTACTAAATGCCGCTTTGCCATGTTTAGTTTGGGCTCTGGGCTCTACTAGCTGGCCTGAATTCATAGATCTTAGAGGCCTGCTTGGTTAATATTCTTCAAACATTTCCGATCAGGCCCTAAACCATTCAGTGATTTGTAGACTAAAAGCATCACCTTAAAATCTATTCTATAACGGACTGGAAGCCAATGCAAAGATTTAAGAATCAGAGTAATGTGTTCTGTTCTCTTGGTCCCGGTAAGCATTCTTGCTGCAGCATTTTGAATGAGCTGCAGCTTTTTTATAGTCAGACATTGAACACTGGAGTGGTTTGCAGCTGAAGAGCTAGAGGCTTACAAGAACCATTTGTTTGTAACATTTTTCCAAAAGGTTTTGCAAAAAAATATTACGTTTTGGATTTCATTAATTTAGTGCATACCATTTGTTTTATTTCTTAATTCCTATAATGGAGATACGTTTCAGTAAGATATTTATTCAGCATTTTAGAAATTGTGAACTGTCTTAATTTTGATTAAATGGGAAATAATTTTCTAAATTTAGAAAGGGATGGAATATTTCTGGCAGCTACTGTAAGCTTTTACACTTCCAATTATGACATGCACCTTAATGTGACCAAGGAGTGATGAATAGGATGTACTGGTGTGCTTTTAAGGACACAACCATACATGCACCTTAATGTGACCAAGGAGTGATGAATAGGATGTACTGGTGTGCTTTTAAGGACACAACCATACATGCAAACAGTAGCCTGGGGATCCTGCGATGTAGGGGTTAGGGTTAGGTAATGGTTAGGGTTAGGTTAAGGGTTAGGTAAGGGTTAGGTTTAGGGTAATGGTTAGGGTGAGGGTAAGGAGTGCATAAAAGGAAAGGCTAATAAAGGAAGTTAGTATGCCGGTAAGGGTAATGGTTAGGGTAATGTTAGGGTAAGGGTAAGGGTAATGGTTAGGGTAAGGGTAAGGGTAAGGCGTGCATAAAAGGAAAGACTAATAAAGGAAGTCAGTTTGCCCCCAAGGGTGAGTGCCAGGGGAGGGGTTCTGAGTCCTCCGAACACAAGATCATAATTATGCATTTCAAGTTATAATTGGGTAAATAATAGCAATTTGTTTGAGAAAAAAATGGTAGCAGGATTTTTTCTTCATCTGAATAGTCAAAAGACTTGTTGCTTGTCCATCTTAGTTAATATAAGAACAAGGAGAATATGGTGGGATATCTTATTTTCTATTGTGCATAAAAGCCTGCCACATAAACAATTTAAAGATTACCTTTGTGGGGCATGAGGTATTGCGCATACTAAGAAAAAAGTTTTGATTTTAGTGAATCATGGAACAATGATGTGAGGCATCAAATGGAGAGGAATTTCTGTTTGATCATGTAACCAAACACTTCTTATACCATAGAGAGGATAGTGCAGCCAGGTCAAATTATTTTGATACTTCTGTGACAAGGAAACAGAGGTAACCATCGGACACAGTCAGTTTTTTATTTAAGCAGAAACCGACTGGTATTCTGGCTGGTGTAGGATAACGGTCTGCCAAACATCAGCTAGGCATTTAGAATGCCAGGAATCTCCTAACGCTGATTGTCTGATAAGGCATGCATGAAAGATCTTCTGTGGTCCATCATCGCCAATGCATTCTTGGAGATAATCTCTCAAGTGCCCAGAAATGAATGGCTCAAGGTGGAAGGTTCAAGTGCTCAACCTGCATTTTCTGCAAAGTGAAGACTTGTTTTTGATGTGATAACGTTGCCAATAAAGTGTGTAAGTGTCAGAATATATGTGTTTAGTGAAGTAAGCTATTAAGTAAGTCTCTTGAGCCACACGTCAACCTCTACAATCTTTGAATGATTGCTGTTAAAATGTCTACTGAAGTTTGAAAATATGGATATTAATTGTGCAGAAAAAGGTGATGTTTCTGCCTTCTTGCTTAAGCTTGAATTAAAGGATTCATGCATGACAGAATTTCCTGCCCAGCTAGTTAGAGACATCGTGGTGTTGCCCAAGGTATGGTAATGCCAGACTCTTATTGAGCAGTAACGGTTCTGGGCAAGCATTTTATAAAGTTCAGCCAGCTCATCCCAGTTTTGGACTGCCTGGTTCCGATCGTAAAACGTTTCATCTAGTAGAGACTTGGTGTCAGCATTGTCCTATATTAGTTATAATGAATAAGGTTACTGGCAGAGACAAGTGTGTTATGGATTATGAGGCATGTTGTCCTGGACTGAATGAGTGAGGGTTGTTACATTCCACCCTCTCAATCCTACAAGGCCATCCAACCACAAGCTGAAACCCCCAGTCTGTTACAGTAACTCTCGGGTTGACCTATGAGGTTGTGAACAAGGCCCTATTCATGCTGTTGATGCTATGTGGGAGACAGGGAGCTTGATTGTGTCTGAGTGGATGGACTCCATTAAAGTCCAGTCAGTAACTAGGCAAGGAGATGCTAGTGAGCTTTGATTAGTGCTTTTGGAAGCTAAAGACACTTTTTTTATGCTCAGTAAGAACATGTGTTTAGGAGGGCTTACAAAGAAAATATTTCAACAGTTAATGCATTGGTGCCTAAGGACCACAAACCAGGTGTGATTTGGGTATGACAAGGTCAGAGCTCTGTTGGTCCAGCTGGCTGTTCATCAGACTAAATATCATCCAGTCCGACTGAAAAAGACAGGATCCTATATTTGCCTCAAGATCAAGCGGGTGTGTTTGTGTGTGTTCTTTGGTTTATAACAGGAATTAGGGAGTGTATTTCTGTTTGAGTTAGTCTGTGTCAGGTTAGACAGAGTGGGTGTTTTTCGTTGCGACCGGATACAATATTAACAGCCTCTTTGTGTTTGGGAGTGTTTGTTTATATTTTCCTTTTCCTGTCTGTGTTTGCCACTGTGTGGTCTGCGAGTATGCAATGAGTGTGTGTGTTGCCAAGCCTCAAGGAGTGGCCCACTCAAATGTCAGGCCCTATTAGGTCACCCTGTGCACTGAGCTGGAATTGGGCCGGACAGTCAGACAGACAGCCTTGCTGGTCCTGTGGAACACTAACCTATTGAGACACTGGGGCGTAGTGTGTGCTTTTACCATTCACATAAACTCTCTCAATGTGGACACTATGAAGGGTTATTTGGTATTTCATTTCTTTCACCAGTTCTTTTTTGGCAGATTGAGTGTTGTTAAAGGAGGGGAAGTACTCTCATTGTATTCAGATACAACCCAGCCCTCTTAATGCTCTTCTCTGTATTTTCTCTCCTTTCATCACCCGCCAGGAGGAATGAGGGTGTATCCTTCCTGCCTTCCTCCTTGCTGCAGCTGCAGCTACCATCCCAGCACAGCCTCGGCTCTTGGAAATAAGGTGCACCTGGCATTGCTTCCGTTTAGCTTTGATGGTGTGTGCGTGATCGGCCGTATATGGGCTCAGAAAATGTGCTAAAGATGGGAGCAAAAAAAACGGAATAGTGCTGCTTTATGCCAGTGAAGGCAGCCCTGTTCTCATCTAAATGATTGCAAAAGAAAGAACTTTAGAAAGCCTGATACCTCAGGGGAATAGCAACTGACAAGCTAGTTAGCACGAGATTAGAGCGGTTCATTTAGAGTGTTCATTTGCTTGCAACCAAAATTCCTGCAAGAATAAACTAGTTGACCTCTTGTCTCAAATGTAATTAGTTACAAATAGTTAGATCCTCTGTTCCAACAAGAAATCTGATGTTATTTATTATTTTATTTTACCTTTATTTAACCAGGTAGGCTAGTTGAGAACAAATTCCCATTTACAACTGCGACCTGGAAGGTCGGTGGTGAAGGTGGTGGTGGTGACAGTAGTGACAGTACATTTACTGTATGAAGGTGGTGGTGACAGTACATTCACTGAATGAAGGTGGTGGTGACCCTATAATTGTAATTCAAACCCAAATCGCAACTCAGCCCTTACAGTGTTGTAATGTCATGTCTTAAGGCCTTTGTATTGCTCTCATAGATTCCAAAGAATTTCAGATTCACATTCAGAGTCACGGATGGATTGCGGGAGTGAGTTCCACAGCCTTGGAGCGGCCCTAGAGAAAGCCCTGTCCCCAAAGCTACGTAGCCTGGACCTGGGGATGATGAGGTTGACGGCCATTGAAGAGCGCAGTGACCGATTGGGTTGGTATTGGCGAATGAGATCGAAGAGGTATGGAGGAGCAAGCTGATGGAGGGTTTTGTAAGTGAGCAGAAGAATTTTATAGTCAATGCGCTGGGGAACAGGGAGCCAGTGAAGTTCCCGGAGGATGGGGTGATGTGCTGCCAGGACTTTGTGTGGGTGAGGAGTCTGGCTGCTGAGTTTTGGACCATTTGTAGCTTGTGGAGAGACGAAGAGTTGATGCCAGAAAGAAGAGAGTTACAGTAGTCAAGGTGGGAGGAGATGAGTGCATGTATTTAGGTTTCAGCTGCAGTATGGGAGAGGGAGGCCTTTAGCTTGGAAATATTGCGGAGATGAAAGAAAGCGGATTTGACTGTCTGTTTTATGTGGTGATCAAAGGTGAGAGAGGAGTCCAGAATGACACCTAGATTGCGTGCGTGAGGAGTTGGGGAGTTGTGTCATCAATGTTGAGAGAAAAGGTGCCAGTTTTGGGGAGGGTGGATTTGGTAAAGTATACATACAAACCCCTCATTCACTTTACTTTTTAGGGAACTGATGAAGAACCATAGTGTGACAAAACTTTTTTTACAGACACAACTGTATGGGAAATATTACCACAATAGTACATTAAATCTAATTAGGCAAAGTTATTTTTGTGTTTTGTTCCTGCTGACTTGGCTCTGGTCTTCGGAAAGACTGGTTTATCATAAAGCTTCACTGAGCCATGCAGAGGCTTTCCTGGATGACCAATGCCCTGCATATCTACCATTCCTCTGGGGTAAACACTGACGTGTTTGATAACAAATCAAGATCTATGGACCACATGCCATTCACTGAATGCAGCATGTTAAGAAAGGAAAACCCCCAAGCTGACATTTACCTTTCTACAAGTATTCTTTATACTTAAGTGTACAGATTTTTACTTCACCTGAACTTAAAGGATCTGCTGCTGATGTGCCAGATACTACTGGATACCTTTCAGAACTCTTGTAGTATATTTGGCAGGTGGTCATAATGTTTTGGCTCCTCAGTGTATATTTACTGTATATGTGTGTCTTGCAAATGTATTTGGATTCCTGACAAATGACACATTTCTGAATTACAAAGTGTACATAGTCAATCCATGTGCTTTGGAATTGACACAAATGCAAGGAACTTCCACATGTATGTTCACACCATTGCCCCAACAAGGACACATGTACATATTTATGTTCACACCATTGGCCCCACCTGCAAATCATTAAAGTAGATTTTGTTTCGATCAACCAAGACTCATGAAGAATGATTGCTCAAAATGTTAAGACTAATACAAATGAATAGATTAGGAAAAGGGATACAAAATATCCAAATGTTTGAAAAGTCCCACTGAGCAGAGTTAGATCAATAATTGAGAAGTGTCAGCTGCATCACACCACCCAAGCTCTGCCACTGTAGTAGCCATCACACCACCCAGGCTCTGCCACTGTAGTAGCCATCACACCACCCAGGCTCTGCCACTGTA
>JACXGK010013828.1:0-12385 GCA_016801125.1 Novumbra hubbsi
GTGTGTGTGTGTGTGTGTGTGTGAGCTCAGATCTAGATACCTCTTAGCACAGGTGTGTACACAGGCCTAGAAAACCGTCAGCAGTCCCTCTGCTGAGCTGAGCTGCTAGCCAGTGAAGTGCACCAGGCAGCACTTGAGCACAGATTAATAGTTGACATTTACGAGTGTGTGCGAGTGTGCAAGAGCTTGCGTGAGAGTGGCGAGTGGCAAGAGAGGGGCTGAATGATGTACGGCCCGCTATCACCTAGACAGGAGTCAACTACTCGTACTCCCGGAGAACCCTAAAGGGCAAGCCTAATAGCTGTCACACGATATATGCCCTTTCACCGGAACAACTTTTATTTAAGACCCCCTTGTTGAATCCCTCTTCTACTTCTGAACAAATTAAATGAGTTCCTTGTCAACTTGCTGTTACATAACAACACCATTAATCGTTGGCTAGTTGCGTTTTACAGTGGCAAATAACAAGATCTTAATGTGTATACGATTTTTACCAAACTCATGTACATATATGTAAACTGATCCCTTGCCGTGAAATTTCACATTGAGCTGCATTTTGTGTATTATAATCATCCTTGAGATTATTCTAGATTTTGGTCCACCTGGGTCAAATTCAATTGAATGGACATGATTTAATTAGGTCCATTCCTGTGAATGTAAGGTCCCATCCTAAAGAGTGTGGTGGTGGGAGCTTCAAGGCATGGGGATGCAGCAGGGAGTATCAAGGGAAGAATGAATGGAAACAAAATACAGAGTGTTTCTTGAGGAAAACCTAAACTAGTGTGCACAAGACCTCAGATTGAGGGCTACTTTTAATGACCTGAAGCACAGAGCCAAGAAAGCCCCCCTGTGCCCCATGTAACCTGTGTGGGGAGACCAGACAAATATGTCTACATATGTGTACAAAGCTGGTCAAGGCCCAAGAAGACTCAAAGCTACAAAGTACTGCATAAAGGGTGTGAAAACTATACAGAGTTTTTACATGAGATATATATTCTTTCTATTGGCAGAACGGGTTCTCATATTGTCATTGGGGTATCATGTTAAGATTGATGGAAAAATAAATGTATTTTTAAATTAAGTCTATATTACAACAACACGTGAAGAAGGTGAAGTGGTCTGACTTCTGTTTTAATTGAATTTTATAAGCCTTTCCTTTACATGACAAGAATCAACTATACATCTTGAATGACAGAGGTATAATGTATAACTTCCAAGTTACGAATACTGCGTGGTTCATCGCATTTAATTCTTATCATTGTTTCTGCTTCCAACCCCTAATGCATGTATTCAGCTTTTCTTCCTGTGTCTTTAGCTTTAGTTCTAGATCTTCACTTCATGCTTTCATTCCGCCATTATAGACAAAAACATTTGTTAATGACATACAAATTATCCTTCAAATCCTACACTGAAGCAGCCACACAGGACTTTAAGGATTATTCCGGATCTCTGACGCCACATAGCTTGATCCGTTAATGTTTTTCCACCGGTGTTGACACAAAGATACAGCCAAGAGGAGGGCCTCGTGAAATATTCATACTAAAGGCTGGTGGCGCTGAACACTGATCCCCTTCCAGGAACAGGTAGGGTTAGAGGGCGCTGCTCCTCCCCTCCCCCAGGATAGAGCCACAAGGCCTGGGCAGAGGCCCTACCTGCTGCCCCAGTCTGACCAAACGTCCAGGCCCGGGCCATTGCTATTAGCGCAGATCAATGGTGTTTTATTTATTCATCTCAACAGCCTTCGGGTTCATTCCCAGCGGCGAGGGTTGGCTCTAAAGGCTGGTTTCAGGACTGACAGAGACTGCTAGATATGTTTGACAAACACTGACGGAACTGGTGCTACCAGAGATACTTCTTTTCATTGTTAATGCGTTCGTCCCGCATGTATTCTTAGTGTGACGTTCATCGTCATCATTATCTTCACTATTAGCAAATGCCGTCGGCGGTGGAAGCGGGGTGATTCAGCTGTCGGTGCGTTTGCAGTCTGTTGATTGGAAGAGGACGCAAGCGGAGATGATAATTTATGAGCACTCTTAGAGGGAGGAATCAATGGGAGATAATGCCCATTGGATTTTGAGTGGAAAACGCTTGAGTTTTTAATGCGACCAGTAATCGCGCTTCCTCTTTTTCTCCTCAATGATCTTCAAATGTCCTCAGGTAAAACGGGCCCGAATGACGGCGTTCGTGCACGAATGAGGTTCCTATGAAGAGGTGCACGCGAGGCACGCAAACACGCACGCGAGTCTAGTCACTCTACTGTGGCAGTCGCTGGCTTTCGGATGACTTACGGTAGATAAAGTTGGTGTTCCCCAATGTGGCATAGGGTTGAGGTAAAAATGTTGCGGTTTTGGAGCTGATTTTCTGTGACATTTTGTCCACTGGGTGGATATTCTCCTATATCTATATAGGAGAATATCTATATATTCTTCATCTTCCCTTTCTCTTGTCCTTCCTTCTCTCTCTGCGCCTTTCATTTTACCACTATTACCATAGGAATGTATGGCTGGCTTTCACATGAAGGCTCAAAGCTGAGCGTGGAACAACATCACATCTTTCCTGGCTCGCCGTTTTCAGGAAGGTCTCTTATTTCTCCCCTCCTGCCCAGACAGGAGTGACACACACTCAGTCCGACTCAGCACAATGTTCTTGGAGCTGAATAAGCCAACAACTTGCCTGGGAAAGTCTTTTTCCGCTTCTTCGCTGGCCGGGACACTCCGTGAGAATGCCTTGTTGTTTCAAGTCGCTCAAATTGGATATGGGTTTAGTGTGGATACGAATGTGTGTTAAGGCGCGTTTGGATGTGCGTGTCTACATTAGGGTGCTTGCATATGCTTCCTAAGGGAGGACGGGAAAGCTTTGTTCGGACTAGCCCAGGTGCATCGGTCCTGCTCACCTCAGCTTGGTCAGGTCACACTCAAATCACAGAGGGAGAGGCCACACAAACAGAGAAAAGTGAAAAGACAGAGAACCGCTCGGTTCCCGAAGATCAAACAAACAAAGCCAGAATTTCACCGGGCTTATACCGCACATGGTAACTGAATGACAACCAAGCGGTCCGAAGTCGTGCAAGAAGAAACAAGAGCGACAGAGAGAGAGGAAGAGAAGGAGGGACCATGAGGCTGGGGGGAGGGGCTAAGGGAATCAAAGGGTCAGCCTTGCCCTTCTGGTCACCTATGACCCGGTCCATTTAGAGGTCAGGAGTCTTAGTAGATACTTAAACCTTGCTGCAGGCTTTGGATATGTCCTTCCCTCCTAAAGCCCCCATTTCCCAGCACCTCCCCGGCCTCCCTCTGAGATCCCGGCCCCCAATAATCTGCAGTCGATCAATAGTAACTGTTCTCTCGATAATTCATAACATTAACATGCGCTCAATGGCCCGCTGGATGGATGTCCAAGACATAGGAGGGCCATCATTCCACTATCGATCCTCCTACCCCCCTCCCCCCCTCCCCCCCGCCCGGAGGGAGTCGATAGGCGAAGAGGTGATGGAGTTATTGTCCACCGCCTCCTGGAGGTACAGCTGAAGGCCCAGAATACAGGCGCACACGTTGTATCTGCATGGGTGTGTGTGGGCGTGTGTCGGGAGTTCTAGATACCTCGCTGCCATGAGTGTGCCAGAGGGAGAAATCCTGCCGAGATAAGAGGAGAGAATCCAGTTAATTACCCCCCAGAGCCCCCACCCCCTCCCTCTACCCCAAAAACGGTTCCCCCAACGCTTCCTGCCAGGTCCCTCCATCAAGATTCCCAGATCCGGGACATAATATTCTTGTTTGCCCTCCCCCCGCAAATAAAAGTAGTTTGAGAATTTCGCCCCGTACAACATTCATGGTTGAACCCCCCAGCCGATCATCCACCCTCCCATCCCCTGACTGCCGTTCTGCTCCCCACTCCGTAATGTGCCCCCTCAGTGCCTCCTTTCTGGGGAGAAGGTGGACTGTTACTCATGAGGTATATCTGGGGAGAAGGTGGACTGTTACTTGTGAGGTATCTCTGGGGAGAAGGTGGACTGTTACTCATGAGGTATATCTGGGGAGAAGGTGGACTGTTACTTGTGAGGTATCTCTGGGGAGAAGGTGGACTGTTACTCATGAGGTATATCTGGGGAGAAGGTGGACTGTTACTTGTGAGGTATCTCTGGGGAGAAGGTGGACTGTCCCTTGAGAGGTATCTCTGTGCAGAAGGTGGACAGTTACTTGTGAGGTATCTCTGGGGAGAAGGTGGACAGTTACTTGTGAGGTATCTCTGGGGAGAAGGTGGACTGTAACTTGAGAGGTATCTCTGTGCAGAAGGTGGACAGTTACTTGTGAGGTATCTCTGGGGAGAAGGTGGACAGTTACTTGTGAGGTATCTCTGGGGAGAAGGTGGACTGTTACCCATGAGGTATCTCTGGGGAGAAGGTGGACTGTTACCCGTGAGGTATTTTAACTTTGTACACTTAAAGGGGCATTTGGGTACAGGTTGCCCAGGAGTGTGGAGACAGATCCAAGGGTGGCCATGGGAGAAACGGGTCCGGCGTCATGGGGTCATGTTGGGGACAGCCCCGTAATAAGGGTTGAAGGAAAAGGGCAACGTCAACGTGCCGGTGAACGTGTTAGTAGGATACATGGGGTGTGCCTTAAACAGTGCACGCCTACATCTGGTGGGCGCGGTATAGCTTGTGTACGCCTATACGTGCGTGTCTGTGGTGTGTGTGTGTGCACGTTTGCATTTGTTAGTTTGTGTGTGTGTGTACTGTGGCTCCAGGACCGCTCTGAAGCAGCCCTTGTCTCATTAGCATGTCAATTGGCTCCATCTGTTTTGCACATGAAAGAGCCCGGAAGTGTAGGAGGACAAAAGAGAGAGCAGGGGATGGGGGACGACGACGAGCATTTATCTCCGCCGTGTAGGAATCCGTACGCCGCGGTTTAAAGAAAAAAAAAAGCCTCCTTCCCCGACTATCTCTGCCTGCACACACACACACACACACACACACACATGGACGCGTGCACAGGGGCGTCATAAAAGTGTACTCACGAAGATTCCAACACAAGGTGGAATTACCTCCCGGCCGAATCTAATGTCTAGAAAGACTTCAGGTACGTCACTGTTTGCTATTTCACTTGGAACTCACGGTAAACAATACCGGTTGGTTTCTTTCGTAATTACAGTTTCACAACACAAACACCTCGTCCAACGAGAGTGGCGTGGACGTGGAGAGGGAGGGGAAAGAGCACGAGTGAGACCAGGGGGGGGCAAGAAGGAAAAGGAAAATAAACCAGTTTAAGAGTAAACCTAATCCAGCTGTTGTGAGGTAAATAAAGACAAACAAACAAACACTCAGAAACATAGAGACCCCCACGGGCTACAAGCTGCTGCTACGAACAATACGGATGTGCTGAGAGAAAAAGAGTGAGAGAAAAAGAGTGAGAGAAAAAGAGTCAGAGAACAGCAGACAGACAGATAGGGAGTCGGTTACCGAAGGGGAGGTACGCTGAAGGGGTGAAAGAGTGAAAAGGGATGTTAAAGAGGGAGAGAGAGCGAAAGATAATGAGAGAGATAGTAAGAAACAATGAGAAGAAGTGAGGACAGAGAGAGATGGGAGAGTGGGAGAGAGCAATGCAGAGAGTGCAAGGGAGAGAGACCTCAGTTACAGTCAACGGCAGAGCTGGTGAAGCCCAAGGGGTGTACCACACACCCACTCAAATCAAATCCAACTTTATTTATAGAGCACATTTCTTACGCCTAAATACAATAATAACAAACTAATGAAAAGCATACAACAAAATTAGACCATTCCAAAAAGTAGACGGACTAGAAACAACATTCTAATAGATAAAATGGAGATGCACGCTAAAGTGAAGGCTCAGTTAAAAGGGCACATCTTCAGAGTACTCCGCATGTGGGCCATGAGGGATCCAGCGACCCCTTCAGCTCCCAACCGGCCAATGGAACCGGTCCATGCCCTTCGACGCGTGGCCGGTATTCACTCAGGCTCCGCCAATCCTCAGTCCAATTCCCAGTCTTATAACCAGTCGATGTAGATGCTAGTTCACTAACCTTAACCCTTGCCCTAAACCCTCTAGCAATCCTAACCATAATCTCAGCAGGCTGTTGCAGATCTAGTTTCAGCCTGACTACGTCTAGTTTCCTGCTGTCACTGCCCCTGTTCTTGTCCACGTGGCCGTCTGAATCCTGTAGATTTAGAGAAATAGACCGACTTAGACTTCTAACTGCATGTATGCATGTATGCAGTTAGAAGAGACATGAAAATTAAACATTGTAGGACACACAATTGTAGGCCTACCAGAAACAGTTTGTAAGGTCATTAAAAATTGACATAGCATTTTATTGTGATTCAGGACCAAATAAATCATTTTTAATCTGAAACTAAACAGAAATGGCATTGAAAAGATTGACACCATAGACTCAACATTTGGTAGCACCGCAATTGACCCAGATAACAGCAATCAAGTGCTTCCAGTAGCCATGGTGGTTTCCCGACCTCTGTATGGGCAGTATGGTTCATTCTTGTGTAAACTGCACTGGTTCTCCTATGGTGCCTCACACTGGCTATGTTCTGGTCTCTTCACAGGTTTTCAGGTTGCCTTGAACAGTCCCTGAGTGCTAAGTTCATGGTCAAATAATCAAAGCGAGGGGGTGTTCTTATGTCTCCTACCATGCATCCTCTTTCATTGAGTCAGCAACCAGAAGATGCTATTTAAAACGGGTGTATATTGCCTACTTAAGTTCTGCTTCAATCTGTGTTTCAAAGTGTCTGTTGTCTCAGATACCATTTCCTCCACCTGTCCTTCTCTGTAATCTTTGTGGCGAGCTTTGTGGCGAGGTTTCTTTGAGGTCCAAGGAGGTTTGCCACAGTGGAGCGATTTGTATGTGTAATGGCAACATTTAGCATTTCTGTTTTAGCACGTCGCACCAAAGATAAGAAAGCACAGCTAAAAAAGCGTATATTTCGCTAGGACTGTCTGTGTCATGGGTAGGTGTTGCTGTTCAGAAACGTGACTGAAGCGAACAAAAAACAATAGGGTCCCTAGAAACCGTGCATTATTTGGCCATGACTGTATGAATCAAAATGTATGAAGGACATCAACATGTTTTGAGCTTCATTAGAGCTTCATTAGATACTGTATAAACAACACAACAAATGATGGGGCATGAGTGGCCAGTGGGTTTTTTTAACGAACGATGTTGATGTTGGCGTTTACACATTAACAGTTCTATGTAGATGACATATGCATCTATGCAGCTGCAGGGAGAAGGCGGTGGTATAGTGCAGCTGTTCAATTAGCAGTTAACAATTTGGAGGTGTCTTGATGTGGGGAGCATAATACTAGTTAGTCTCTATGGGGCCGATGGACCGTTACTGAGCCCCACAGTACTGGGCTAGAAACCGTCCAGAGGACTGGATGTGCCGGTCCTGATTGGCCCGTGTGGCAGCTATCTGTCCGAGTGTACCGATGAGACATGTGGGAGGGATCCTCACCAACCACCCAACCTGCAAGCACCCGTCTCACTCTTTATTGGTCTTGTCCCACATTCTTGCCCCCCCCCACCCCCCCTCTCTAGTTTGAAGCTCATAATGTGCTGCATGGATGCGGTGGGAAAGGGGAGAAATGTGGCATTTTCAATCTGGGAAGGCAAAGTGTGTTTTTAGGAATTTGGTTGAAATGTCGGCATGTCCATGTCGAAGAGAGGAACAATGCAAGATGGACCTTCACTGCTCTTATCTGTTCTAGGCAGATTGGGCTGGGCCGTGTTCTGTACTGTGTGGACTCTCTGTCCGGCACATACACCGTTGGCAGAACAAAGGTCGTTCTTGTACACTGAACATGTCAGGCGGCTGCGTAACTTAGTGTTGATGGAATCGTCCATCACGTTCTGTGTTTAGTACCTTTTTGTTTAGTAGATGTTTTGTATTCCCCCTTTTCTTTCTTTCTTTCTTCCTTCCTCCCTCTCTTACTATGTGTGTGTTTGTGTGTGTGTGTGTGTATGCGTGTGTGTGGTGAGAGATAGCTGTCCTTCTCACATCTTACATCTGGACCTCCTCTGTGAATGTGTGTGTGTGTGTGGGAGTGTGCAGGGGAGAAGCAAGTAAAGGCAAACGCACTCCTGGATCTGGGTTGGGTCCAGTTCTGGGCACTGTGTTGTGCTACGTTGCTTGGGCACTGCGGTGGTTGTTAGGGGCCGTTGCTAGAGGAAACTGACAGGTGGACGGTAAATTTTAGGCTGTGGTCAGTCTCTTTGACAACCAAGAGAAAAATGCGAGCTCAGGATGAACCGTTTGCCCCAGTGTGTATGTGCGTTTAGATTTGTGTGTTTTTTTTTTTATTGTTGATCAAAATCTCAATAGTATATCAATCGAAGAGGTTGGCATGATAGCATAATGGCTTAGGATGATTCGATGATCTACATGGGTTCAAAACCAGCAAACAGCTGTTTTAAAACTAAATCTTCTGTGTCTGTCCCCACTGTCTCCATTAATAAGGAACATATGCCTGAAAATAAAATATTTCTTAAATATAGAACCTTTTTCTTGTAGTAAATTTTCTTCTCTATTTGTCTAATGAAGGAATTACTGAAATAGGCAAGATCTCAGCACTAGTATGACTACATACTTCGGTTTACGGTTTCGGAAAACCCAGAACTATGAAAATGTTGTCTCTACATGGATTTGAATCACCTCCCTTAGTAGATGATGTTTTACCCAACTGGACAAAACTGTAATGTTAACTTTATTGTCTGAGATCAGATGTGTGTGTTTGTACGTGACAAATGTCGGTGATATGTTTGTACGTGTCACATGTTGGGGCCGTGCGTGTGGTGTATATGTGTGGCCTGGTGTGTGTGTCTGTGAGTGTATTTCTTGGACAGGATGGAATGGAGTGGGTGTAGTTTAAAGGAGTACTGGGGACATTATGTCTTGATTAGAAACATACCAAAACACATGGAAGCATCTTGCCTGTCATGCCCAGATGTACTGGGCTTCAAAACAAGACAGAAATAATGCAGTGATTAAGAACATTTAAGGATTTGTTAAAGCAATGGTGTGTTTTCCCTGAGTACATGTAGTAGCCAGCCAAATAGGAAAAGTGGCCAGTTGGGAAACTCTCTTTCGGTCGTCTCCGGTACATCAAATACCTTGGTTTTATTGGAAAAACGCAACCATTAACTACTTGATAGATTTTACATACCAGATTGGTCAAATGGGTTGAAGTATGGTATAGAAAGAAATTACAATTTAAATGGCTGAGGATCTATGTAATTCTGTTTGTTGATAGTTATTTTGGACTGCTTAGGCAAAATGATTAGTTAGCAGAAAATAAAACCTTGAACATTTAAGTCTTCTAAGATGTAGGTCCTATTCAGAGTGTTACTTCAAGATATGACTTGTTTGGGAAATTCCCGTATTTCACTGTTTTGACCTTAGGCCTCCTTCCCTGAGTCGGATTATTTGTTATCCACTTTTAATGGGCTTTGCTACACAAAAGCAGCTGTTGACTCCTCACTTGTCCACACAAAGCTAGTAGGCCTATAGTTATTGAGTCATACAATTGTTTTTATTTTAAAAGCTTTATTAAAATGTTTCACCCTGACTCTGTTGTGACATAATATATGGAGCTACTTACCCTTGACCAAGTATCACTATGCTCATTAGAGTGGTTGTAATGCTGACATGAAGAACTATCGCCTTCAGGTTAAGATTGCAAAGTTATGTCATGGTTCAGGTGAGGCAGAACACGAGACGCAGAGCGAGTGATGGGATACCTTCTTTAATTCCTTCTTTTTCAATACTTCCAAAACCAAACGTAGAGGCAAATCTAGACACAACACAAACTGGCACAAACAGTGCTATACAAAACCAAACATTTACCGGGCCCCCTAAATATGGCCCCCGATTAGAGGCAACACAGTGCAGCTAGCTGCCTCTAATTGGGGAGAACTGAAACACGTAGCCAGGCCACGACTGTGGCCCCGATTCACATAAAGATGCCCAAAGGTCCCCAGCCAAGACCTGAACGTTAGTGGTTCACTTCAGGCTCTATAATCAGGCGAGAGTCAAGTAGAAGAGGAAAGTGTCTGCACCTTCAGGCAGAAGTGGCAGTCGTAGTGTTAACCCCCTGGCACAGTCCCTGCAGCCAGACACCGTTGTCATGGTCACTGAGAATGGACTGCTGCTGACCTGCTGGTTTCGGCATCTGAGACCACAGAAACTTTCAACTAGTTCTCCCCATTGGAGTTGGAAATGGAGGTTGGAGCAGCGATTCGTTTCTACCGGTCAACCAGGGAAATATGGAACCCCAGTCATCGGAGTCGAATGTTAGACTACAGAATCTGTGATCATACGTTGTTTACTAGGGGGCAGGGCGGTCTGATGTAGCAACGCATCTCAGCTCTAAAACCGGACAGTGAGTAGACATTGTTATTCGTGTCTGCACCAGAACGTTAGGGTGTAACAGTCAAAGGTTACAAAGCAGAAAATAGTGTCTGTGTGTACATTAGCAACAAAGCATTGAGTAATGGTCTCTGGCCCCTTTGCCTGTTAGGGGAAGTAATCAGATCTATAGTAGATCTATAGATGATCACGAAACTCAATCTCAGTTATGGCTAAATTGGATTGAATTGGCCTGTGTGAAACCTGGCTAATGTCTGATGAATTTACTGCAAATGAGTCCTCTCCTTTTTTAAAGGGGGAGATGTTGCCAAATATTGTTTTAAACTAAAACAAATGTTTGGGTTTCTGTCTCTTGAGCTTTTCATTAAAGCTTTTCGCTCCATTCACACATTAAGGGGTGAAACGACGAGCCAATCTGTTATTCACATCTGACCTTTTTGAGGAACATGTGTCAAGATCAGAAAATCAATCTCAGATACTGATTGACATTTCATCCAATGAGCAATATGCACTAGTCAGACAAGCTATGCTGCATGTACACACAGTGTATGCTATCGTTTGGAAAAACGTTAAATCCTTGGAGGATAGTGCTTCTTCCTCCCTGCCAGAACAAATTAATGTTGCCACTTGCCCCATTACCGATAAAGATGCAATTATGGATGCATTTAATTGCCTTGTTTATAGACTTCTCAAAGGCCTTTGACACAGTTGATCATTCCCATTGAATTAGCCAGTTGATGTCATCAGGATCGTGACACCATGGGTGTCAATGCCTGCTTGTGGTTTCAGGAGCTTGCTTTGTGACTGACAGGCATTGGACACAACCAACTTTGATGACTAATTAATTAAACTACAGTAATGAATGGCTTTTGATTATCCTTTGATTATCCGATCATGGGTGATAATTGAAACCATTGATTGATGTCGACACATGGTTTTTGTTTGGACATTGAACACAAATCAGGATATTCACCAGCCCTCATATGTTATGCTGGATTGGAAGGGGTGGAAGTTCGGTCCTCATTCCCAAAACCTCTGTTCCCCCAAACCTAAAGCTGCGCAACCCTTAACATGTGACTGCTGTGGGCTAATTAAAGCATTGTTTTGGGGGGTATTCCTGTTAAGCAACTCTACTTTGAAGGAAATGCACAACTTTGAATGTATTGATATATTACCCTTTATATAAGTATATGTATGCCTAGTTAATTCATGGAGCTTCACTGAGTGCACACAAACACAAGCACATTGTCACACAAAATATGGCTATATATGTTTTTGCAGTAAAGTGCACCCTCACGCAGACAGTCACCATTTTACAGGTGGTTATGAATGACTGGAAGAAGTGATTTGGAAATCCTAGTTGTTATTCATGATCCACCCATGAGTCCATTAAGGGGCAGTGTGTTTTTTAATCTTTAAAGACAGATTGGAATTAGATGTTGACATAATGTTACAAAGTCACTAGCAGTGAATATCAACCCACTTTACATTTCTAAATTGTTAGCGCACGATAAATCCTTTTACTGACAACCTTACTAACACATCTTGATGCTGTTTGATGATGTTTTTACTGGGAATTCAAACTGGAAATTAAATTAGATGTAGCTATCCTGACAGCCAGTACGCGGCTCTTCATTTGGCTTCATTCATGTCTGGGAATTGTCTACTTTTGGTTCAAACTGTTCAGTGTGTGTATGGTAATTTTCTTAGAACGGCTGCTTCAAGAAGTTACGCCCCCCCCCCCTAGTTTAAACTTCCACAGCCCCGGTGTGCCCAGCTGGGCCGGTGTGTGGCTGGGCTGATCTAGTTTAAACTTCCACAGCCCCGGTGTGCCCAGCTGGGCCGGTGTGTGGCTGATCTAGTTTAAACTTCCACAGCCCCGGTGTGCCCAGCTGGGCCGGTGTGTGGCTGATCTAGTTTAAACTTCCACAGCCCCGGTGTGCCCAGCTGGGCCGGTGTGTGGCTGATCTAGTTTAAACTTCCACAGCCCCGGTG
>JACXGK010013829.1:0-12500 GCA_016801125.1 Novumbra hubbsi
CACTCCTAGACCACCAATGACAGGTTACATAACCCTAACTGTCCTAGCACTCCTAGACCACCAATGACAGGTTACATAACCCTAACTGTCCTAGCACTCCTAGACCACCAATGACAGGTTACATAACCCTAACCGTCCTAGCACTCCTAGACCACCAATGACAGGCTACATCTCTGTTTCAGAGGTAATCTAGGGTGAAAGCCAGTCATTAACCAATAATGGCTAAAGGTTGTAACCACGGTCATGTCAGGGGCATCCGTCTTACAGAAATAGCTGGTATACTGATAGAACATTACTTAGTTTGTTTCCTTTTCTATCTACAATATCCTAGATTATTGTTCTTGCTGAATACAATCTGTTGTTTTGTTACACAGTAAAGTGCTCATCTCAATACATGAATCTCCAAAAGGATATTTTCTTAATCCCAAAACATCTATCTTGTTCAGTTGTGGAGACAACATTGCATTTTCTTGGTGGACTTGGTTTTTGTATTTACTTTAATTAACATCAACAAATAACATTTTATTGATCATCACAACAGTTTTCTTAAGCATGTCATTTTCTGTAATTGCACAGTTTTCCTTACACAGGGCACTATTTTGGAACAGTGACAGGAGTATGACTGGCACTCTAAATGAGGGCACTATCTAGTGAAAAAGGGTGCTATTTCAGACACAGCCTCTGTCTCAGTGTAGTTGTAGTAAGCTTCCCACATTCTTCTACTCCAGGGCGAAGGTTATTCAGGGGGCTTATGCTGTGTTGCGATACGCACCAGTGTATCTAAACTAGTGGGATTGAGGCAGTTAGTCATTCAGTCAAACACATATGGCCAGGTCAGGTATGTGCTGGTGGTGTATATTCCAATAGAGGGCGTTGTGGGAGGTACTTGACATTTGCATTGTAATCATTTAGCAGATGCTCTTCGGCAGAGCGGCTTGCATGAGCAATTAGGGTTAATGGCCTTGCTTAACGGACAACAGATTTTCCATCTTATCAGCTTAGCGGTTCAAACATGCAACCAGCACTTTTCAGAGTATAATAAATAACACATATATTGACCTTTGTTAAGTGCTAAAACGCGGAACAAGTAAAACAAATAATCTATGCAGTCAGTGTCCATTTGACCTGATATTAGGTTAACATTCATATAAAATTCTGTGAAAACAATGGTAAAAACATGACAGGGGAAAATACTTCTCCATCGCTCTAAATTGGGGCATCCCCTGTCAGTAACATGAACGGTGTCCAAGTCCCAAATTGACCCCTAAGACCTACACCCTATGTACTTGTGCAGATATATGAGGATTTGATAGGTGTAGGCAATATTATGAATCATATCATATTAGTGAATTGCTTGCAACTGTTAAACCCTCTGAAATATCCAGCACAGATAGTAATGTTTAGCTGTTTATTTAGATCGTATTTAGATCTGTCTATAGTCCTCATCACAAGCAGAGTCTGATAGTGTTAATATATTGTTGCCATGCCTGCTAGGCTATATCATATCTGCTAAATTATAGTTACCCTCACTATGTAGACCCAGGTTTTCTCTCTGCTCCCCTGTTCAGACATAATTTGGTGCAAGCGCAAACTATAATCTTCTGTGATGTTTTTAGCTCTTTTAAGGAAGCAACCTTCTAGAAATATATTGGCAAATGTCCATGGGTCTCTAATTAAATCAGGATATTGGATAGGTTACCAATATCCCTCTGGTGGTCATATTGACCTGTGTAACAAGCGTGATTGGATAACAATTGGTTTAGATTACCTTTGCACCAGAATGCTTTGCTAATTGTCCCAAGAGGGTTAATAAGAAAAGCAAGCAGGTTTACACCTGTTATTTAACACTCGTTATTTAACACCCATAATTTCACACCCATTATTTAACACCCATCATTTAACACCTATCATTTAACACCTATCATTTAACACCCATCATTTAACTCCCATCATTTAACACCCATCATTTAACACCTATCATGTAACACCCTTAATTTAACACCTATCATTTGAGACATTTTGTAAAATCCCATGGCTGTCTGCTCACTCTTTTGCCTTTCCCTAATTTGACTTTATAATTGATCAAACCTGTTAATTAAGCCCTGGTGATAAAAGAAAACACAGCCAACTCCTTTATTGAAACAATAGACTACTTGGCAAACAATTTGTCTGGGACATAAATAGCAGCCTTTATAATAGGCAGAGCAGCTTGTTTTTCATCTAATCATGTTGTAAGACATGTTTTAATGCGTCATGAAATGCTTTAATGCTTTATTAAATAAAGATAAGTTTTACTGAAAGTGGAGTCGGCCTGTTTCAAACTGATGCTGGAGCATTAACCATGCACAAGAATCAGCAGATTGCAGCAAAAATGGACAAGAGATGCAGAGAGAGCGAATCGTTGTAGCATCGCCAAGGGGGTTTTGGAGTGCTACACTGGGGTTTTGGGATGCTACACTGGGGTTTTGGGGTGCTACACTGGGGTTTTGGGGTGCTACACTGGGGTTTTGGGATGCTACACTGGGGTTTTGGGGTGCTACACTGGGGTTGTGGGGTGCAACACTAGGATTTTGGTGTGCTACACTGGGGTTTTGGGGTGCTACACTGGTGTTTTTGAGGTGTGACACTGGGATTTTGGAGTGCTACTCTGGGGTTTTGGGATGCTACACTGGGGTTTTTGGGGTGCTACACTGGGATTTTGGGGTGCAACACTGGGGTTTTGGGATGCTGCACTGGGGTTTTGGGGTGCAACACTAGGGTTTTGGGGTGCTACATTGGGGTTTTGGGATGCTACACTGGGGTTTTGGGGTGCTACATTGGGGTTTTGGGGTGCTACACTGGGGTTTTGGGGTGCTACACTTGGGTTGTGGGGTGCAACACTAGGGTTTTGGGGTGCTACACTGGGGTTTTGGGGTGCTACACTGTAGAAATAAGGAGATGATCACATCCAAGTGATGTTATAGCTGAGAGTTTCCATTTTGTTGAACACAACTACACACGTTAACAACAAAGTAGGGCGGCCCCTGTTCTATGCTTATTTAACCTGGGGTAAAATTTGAAACAACATTGTAATCATGCTGACCGTGAGGCTTATCCATTTAAACAAACACATCCTGAAGCTGGTCGTGCTATGGTGCAAGCCAGGTTATTAAAATGGTGGGCTATTCTGGATGATTGCATGTACAATTCCTTTTATTGCAGCCATTTGTTAGTGGATTAGAAGCAGAGATTAAACAAAATACATTTGATGTCAGTAAGTAACCCTTTGATGTAAAAAATATTCTATTCTATAAATATACACTGCTTAAAAAATTAAGGGAACACTTAAATCATATAAAAGATACAAATTCTTAACTGCACATTGTGTAAGTTGTTGAGAACAAAATGACTTAACAACGGTCAATGGAAACCAAAATCACAAACTGATTGGGGGCTGGATTCAAACAAAATAATTGAAATGACAAGCTGTTCCAACTTGCGCAAATTTCATCAGGGCAATAACGTGATTCAGTGGGGTGTATGGCCCTTATGTGCCTGTATGCCCTACCGACACTGTCTGGGAATGCTCCTGATGAGATGGTGGATGATGTCCTGGGAAATCTCCTCCCAGATCTGGATCAGGGCATCAGTGAGCTCCTGGACAGTCTGTGGTGCTACTTGGTGGTGTCGGATGCACCTATACATTGGCATCGGATGCACTCAATTGGATTCAGGTCTGGGGAACGTGAGGACCAGTCAATGGCATCAGTGCCTTCGACATCCCGGAAATGCTAACACACTCTGGTCACATGAGGCCGGGCATTGTCCTGCACCGGGGGGAACCCAGGGACCACAACGCCAGTGTCAGGTCTGACGATGGGTCTGAAGATCTCATCCCGGTGCCTAACAGCAGTCAGGGTATCGTTGGCTGCATGGAGGTCTGTTGGCTAGCATGTGGAGGTCTGTGTGACCCTCCAAGGATACTCCTCCCCAGACCATCACTGACCCACCCCCCCCCATGATGCTTTTGGCAGCATAACATTCACCACAACGTCTCCAGACTCACATGTTGGTCACATGTGCTCAGTGTGAACCTGCCAATGGCGGTCTTGACAAATCTGGTGTTCTCTGGTGAATTGCAATCAAGCTGCACGGTGCTGGGCTATGAGCACAGGTCCCACTAGAGGACATGGGCCCTCATATGCCACCCTCATGGAGTCTGTTTCTGACAGTCTGGTTCATTTGTAGTGCTGTGTCATTGCTCCTCCTGTTCCTCCTCACAAAAAGGAGCAGATACCGGTCCTGCAGGTGGGTTGATACCCTTCTACGGCCCTGCCCAGCTCTCCCCATGTAACGGCCCGTCTCCTGGTATCTCCTCCTTGGTCTTGAGACTGTACTAGAAGACACAGCAAACCTTGTTACAACGGCACATATAGATGTGCGCTTCTGGAGGAGCTGGAATACCTGTGTAACCTGTAGTGACAAGGACACTAGGAAAACGCAAAACTAGAGAACAATCAGTCAGGAAGGATAAGAAGAGAGCAATTGTCAATGGCCACAACCTGCAAAATCATTCGCTTTTTTAAGGTTATTGTTGCTGTTGCCACTCATGAGTTCCGGTTGTCACTTTAATTTGCACCCAAAAACATGACATTGATTCACCACCACTTATGCATCCTAACTGAACATATTGATATCCCTGAAGTATAATTGGCTTGGTGTTATACTGAGATGATTACGTGTTCCATTCCTTTTTTGTAAGCAGTATATTCATGTGAGCAAGAAAATGTTTTGTCTTCCATCGTCTCAGCAGCAACAGGCAACAAGTGTTTCAACAATTTTTTTTCTGTTTAATTAGAATCAACAAAATCAAAGACAAAGCTTTCAATCTGTTTAGTTTTCAGTCCAGTTTTGTTACTGAGAAACTTTGTGAATATATATCTGATTATAAAGACATTTTGGTAAATCTTTCTAGTCTTAGCAATGCTTGTGCAGGTGAAAAAAACATACTGAAAGCATGCAGCGACGCTGTTTTTAGATTATAGCATGTCTTAATTGAACTGTGAGCTGTTAAACTGCAACTCACTTTTCAGAGTGGTTTTGGAGATGCTACGTTAATTTGATGTTTCTTGTCTTCTTTGTCCCTTAGACGGCTGGACCACCACTGGACTGTAACAATGAGGTTTCTAACACCAATACTACACTAACCACTACATTACTTAAACCAGCTTATGTCTGGTTTACCAGGGCTGACTTAGCAACTTGGAACACGTTTATATAGCCACACCTCAAATATTTCCACCCCCAAGAGTGATAAAAGACAAGTAGTCAATCCAGCTAGTATAAGACAAGTTGCCCATTCTTGCAAACAAGAGATTCAAAATAGCTGAGCACAGCTTTTACAAGTATGAATATGCAAAGGATATGTGCTTTTGAAACTTGCATTGCCTCAAACCAAAAATACAGACCAGAAAATAGATGCATATTTTAATGTCATTCTTACATTTGCATGTGCCACTTTTGAAGAAAATTATTCCGGATTCGCGTTGAATCTTGTTTTGTCTTCATGATGTAGTTAATGTTAATTGAATTGTACCAACCAGAATTCAAACATTTTACTGATTTAATTTTTCACATTAACATTATGGACTTGTTTATGTTGATCAATGGCGAAAACTCCATAAGAATAATTAAATCCATTTTGTAATTTTAAGTAATAACATAATAAAATGTGGAAAGGTCAAAGAGTGTGTATAAAGGCACTGTTCTTTTTTCCAAGCAGAAGTGACAGCTGAGATCACTGGTTTGTTTGTTGGATACTTCATAATAATAAGAGACCCTAACCGGACTGAATAGTATTGTGTTTAGCAGCCAAGAAAAAGGAAAATAGTCGCTCAGGAAAGGGTTAACATCCTTAAGTCGTCCCTGTCAGAGGCTTTAGTTCCTGCTTGCTTTTGAGAGGAGACATGTTCCCATGAAAACCAAGGTGGCATATCTTAATGGCTATCGCCTATCCTGCACCTGTCATCCTGAGGTGCTTCCCGAAGCGTGTCACGGCCTATATTAGAGACGGATTGGCCAGAATCACCAGTCCCAATCAAATTTGCCTTCAACACAGATCCATCTGTGCATCTACATCCATCCAGATAACTGAGGACTTGTTATGGACCATTGACGCCACCATTGACGCCACCTAGCGTGCATTAGCTTAGCGTTCATTAGCTTAGCATGCATGTACAAGCAAACAAAAGGTTGACAGATTGATTACAGATTTGCCAACGTGTTAAACAACTGTGATACATATGCAATACTTGGTAAACACAGACACAATTTGGCCTTTGAATTTACACACAGCAATGGACTCTCGCAGAAATAATGACATCAATCTCGAAATTCAACTAAATTGTTCTATACTATAAATGTTTTGATGATATTACTGTTTGATATATTTTGTGGTTTTACATATTTTAGCTGCAGCTGAGTTCAAACATCCACAACTTTTGAAAGAATGTTGGGAACAAAAAGCATTCACCCGTATAAAAACCTGCCACAGCACTGATGAATTCTTGTTGCTTATTTTTCACAATTATCATTTACATTCCATTGAAAATCGTGCATAGTAAGGACACAATTACAGCCATGGTAAGAAGGGATATGAGGGCAACGATGGACAATTAGAGGACTGTGAGAGGATGTATTTTAAAAAACAGTAATTAATAAACAGAGTGTTCATCTTTGTATGAATCAAAAAGGTAGGCAGAGAAAACATGTCCTAATGGCAACAACCCACATTGTTGTGTCCCTCTTTGCCATGAAAATTTACTTAATCCCCCCCAAAAAACAGCTGATATCATGTTAGTGATCCTCTCAACAACACAGGTGAGCGTGTTGACAAGGACAAGGCTGGAGATCATTCTGTCATGTTGATTGACTTAGAATCACAGATTGGAAGCATTAAAAGGGAGGTGGGGCTTGAAATCATTGTTCTTCCTCTGTTAACTATGGTTACCTGCAAGGAATCACATGCAGTCATCATTGCTTTGTGCCAAAAGGGCTTCACAGGCAAGGATATTGCTGCTAGTGAGACTACACCTAAATCTACCATTTATCGGATCATCAAGAACTTTAAGAAGAGAGGTTCAGTTGTTATGAAGAAGGCTTCAGGGTGCCCGAGAAAGTCCAGCAAGCACCCAGACCAACTCCTAAAGTTGATTCAGCTGTGGGATCGGGGCACCACCAGAGCTTGGTCAGGAATGGCAGCAGGCAGGTGTGAGTGCATCTATCCGCACAGTGAGGTGAAGATTGTTGAATGATGGACTGGTGTCAAGAAAGAGGGCACCAAAGAAGCAACTTCTTTCCAGGAAAAACATCAGGGACAGTCTGATATTCTGCAAAAGGTACAGGGATTGGAATGTTGAGGACTGGGGTAAAGTAATTTTCTCTGATGAATCCCCTTTCCGATTGTTTGGGGCATCTGGAAAAACACTTGTCCAGAGAACAAAATATGAGTACAACCATCAGGCCTGTGTCATGCCAACAGTAAAGCATCCTGAAACCATTCATGTGTCTCAACCATCCAAGAACAGTTTGGCAACGAACAAGGCCTTTGTTTCCTATACTTCCATAAGAGAACCCGCGGTCTGGATACTGACTCTGTGCTGTAGGCTGGTTGACCATTGGTGATTATGGCTATACAATAATGTTTTAAGTTTAGTATTAAGGTTAGAGTATATTCGTTCATTTATAGCTGATAACACAATGAATTATGCTTTTTTTTACAGTAAAGACATTTATATGTAGTAAGAGTACAGGATATATTATAAAGTAAAATGTCTCCAATTTAAATAAACAAGTGAGTGTCCTGCTGTTAACGTTAACGGTTGTAATTTACTTTTATCAGGTTTATAAACATCTTTGCTCTGAATGAGAATGTCTTCAGTTAACATCTTGTAAAATAAGGAAAAAATATATACTGCCTCTTTTTTTCAATAATATATACTTCAGATTTCATTCTGTCTGATCCTTGTCTATGTCTGCTCATTGTTTCAAATCAATTAATTTGATTTAAAAATGATTGACAATTAATTGCTTGAATACACGTAAATGGGCTTTCACCCCACTATATAAACATTCTTTATGATTCGATTTTAACAGTAACCTTTCGATGGTATCTGAATTTAAAAGAATCTTGCTGAAATATTATTAAATTAATCTCTGAACTGGGATATTGTCAGGGATACCACACATGGGACAGAGTTATTTGTTATGGTTGTATACAGAAAGCAAAAATAATAAACATGGATATGTTTGCTGACTGCTTATTGTGTAGGCAGGTTACCACCTGATCTTGCATTATTGATGTTCTTTTGTTATGTATTGAATATTATGAAGAATGAGGTGAAGCATAGGTCATATCTCTACAGCTCTGGCGTTTCTGGTCTTTGCACATTGCAGTGTGATAAATTATTTGCCTTATGGACAAGCCACTACACTGGACTGGGGGAAGCCTGTAAGCAGGAGGAATTCTTCATGCCATTGTCCATACAGATGCCTCCATACTTGCATATCACAGCAGTAACACCTAGCATTGGCAATCTCTTGGACGAGATGTTCAGTGCCCACTTTTCCACAATTAGTGCTGAGAGTAGTGTTGACTTAAATGTCAGGTGTGTTGAAATTAATGATATAGCTTGGATAAACTGTAGTGTTTTGATAAAAGGCTTTTATGTAAAAGTGTAAAAGGTCTGGTAATGTATATTATTTTACAGGCATGTTGTTTCGAACTGTGCTCCGGGACAAGGTTATGTTTAAATGGGAAGCAAAGCCAAACATGCTTTCTTATTGAATTTAAAATGGTAACACTTTATTTTGAGTCCATTGATTAGCAACTTCTTGCTAAGGCTAAGGTTATGGTTAGGTTTAGAATAGCAATCAAAAGGTTAAGGTAAGTGCAGGAATTAGTATTGTTTAGTATATCGTTGAAATGTTACTGTAGATGCAGACCTAAACACTATTAGGACTCTCAAAATAAAGCGTTGCCAGCTCCTGTAATTTGATTATTTTATGTGGAGTAATGTCTATTCAATGCTATTATGGGATCATAACCCATAATCATATATTTCCCAAAAAGGATACCAATACAGTTTGTTTAACCTTATCTTGATAACTGCTTTAAAACTGCTGGCACGTAACCTGTTTATTTGTAGAAGTAAACATTTACTTTATTAAATTCTGTTGTTTTCCTTTTAATGTGAAATGATATAGTGATTATGGCATGATACAATAACTTAAAGTGCATTCTATCGGATTTAATTTGAAGGTATTAAAAATCGAATGTACCAAATAAAGATGCCAGCGGTTTTAAAGCAGTTCTCACTAGACAATTGTGCAACGTATGTTTTATAGGCTTTTTTGCCAAAACATCCTGGTACTGGATAAAGTTCATAATGATCTTGAACTTCCTAGCACACCTTAATATTGACCTCAGGACAAACAGCCTCATGATCAGAGGCGCAAAAATGGGATATGCAGCATTTGCAAAACGACAGTTACTGAAAGAAAATATAAAAATGAGCCTGTCTATAAATAAGGAGCCAAATAAAACTACAGCTGTTGTGCGTGTGTGTATGTGTGTTCTGTGAGTTTATTCTAACAAAATCAACATACGACAGGTATTTACATCTGGCCAGACATTTCTCACTCAAGCAACAGTCTGTCCACATTAAAATGACTTGGCAAATTGTCAAGTGCTGTGTTTTTCCTTCGGAACAGAGAGAGAGTACTGGATCCAGTCATGATAGAAATAATTGCTATTTTGATATATTACTTGATCTAATAGTTTTGAAAAATTTGAGATTTGTAACTTTTTTTTTAATCATTTGATCCATTATATTTTAAGCGAATTCAGTGAAGTAGTTTCATCAATGCTTTGTTCTTTCTGAGATAGTGAACAAGTAAAAATATCAATATCTGTCAGGCCAAATGTATTTAACTAATAAGGTACAAAGTGTAGGATACCTCCTTTGGCCAATTTACCACAGTAAAGAGATCTCTATAAGGACGATTCAACGTGAATTCGTAGTTGTAGTACACGTGGGTGTGTGTGTGTGAACGCATGTGTGAGAGAGAGTATTTAGGTTTTGCGTGAGTGAAAGATAACAGGTGCATCTCTTTAGATATTGTTTTCAAGCTTGCGATGTACAGATCTGTGTCCACATGCAGCTTGTGGTGTGGAGAAGGAAGGGTTATCTCTTATCAAAGAATGTAACAGAATAATACCGAAATATTTCTAATTCAAAAACAACTGTGAGTTATTTGACATATATGTGTTACGTTATGTAGTAACATTATGTAAAACTGCAACAAAAATGAAGTTCTCTCGTTAGGTGTTCCTTTAACTTCCGTCCAAACGGAACTTAAGACAAGGATATGTGAGCATAAGAGCATCATTCACAACCACAATGAATAATCACCTATTGCCACTCATTTTTACAGCCATAATAATGATTGAAGAGCCTTAGGTGATATGGTTATTGATTTGTGATGGCAACAGTGGCAACCGTGCCAGATTAAAGAGGAGAGAAATGTTGAGATACTTCCTTAAAGAGAGACATATTGCATTGATTCTCAGGCATTCGAACTCAGCTGGTTTCAATGAGAAATGTTTCTTTCTTTTTGTAAAACGCTTTGACATTTAGACTGTACCATGACATTTACCATGTATAATTTTACTCATTGACTACACTACATTATCTAATAGATAATTGATTACGCCACCATGTGTCACGTCTCACCTGTTGCTTATTGTCTGTGTATAAGTTTGCCATGTGTTTCCTGTTCCGTGTGCGTTCTTGTTTCAAGTTACCGGTGATGTTACTAGACAACGTCATAGTTTATTTACCTATTGTAAGCCAAAATGTATATCTCCTCCCACTATTAAATATTGGCCTATCATGGGAATCAGTATAATAGTACCTTTCTGGTGTGAAATGTATATCTCCTCCCATTAATAAATATTGGCCTATCATGAGAATCAGTATAATAGTACCTTGCTGGTGTGAAATGTATATCTCCTCCCACTATTAAATATTGGCCTATCATGAGAATCAGTATAATAGTACCTTGCTGGTGTGAAATGTATATCTCCTCCCACTATTAAATATTGGCCTATCATGAGAATCAGTATAATAGCACCTTGCTGGTGTGAAATGTATATCTCCTCCCACTATTAAATATTGGCCTATCATGAGAATCAGTATAATAGCACCTTGCTGGTGTGAAATGTATATCTCCTCCCACTATTAAATATTGGCCTATCATGAGAATCAGTATAATAGTACCTTGCTGGTGTGAAATGTATATCTCCTTCCACTATTAAATATTGGCCTATCATGAGAATCAAACTGAACTGCATGACTGGAAACGTACTTTACTGAAAATAAAGAAGTTTATGAATATATTTATATTAGGAAGAACAGAAAAGCTAAAAACAGCAGCTGACAGAAATACAGCTGACATACTACAAAGAGTCAGTTAAGCATCTACCGATGGTCAGTCGGAAATAAAATAATATATATATTAGGGGGAGAGATACAGGGAACAAACTCATGAAATGTGCTGAGGGCTCTTGAGGGACGTTTATTAAAGAGAATTAGGAGGAGAGTGGGAAAGCAAACCTGCATCTGTCTTCATTTAATATCTGGAAAAACAGTATTTTAAATGTGTAGTTTAATTTAGTATACTGGGATGAAGATGTAATTCCTGTATATTCGTTTATATAAAATGAAGATGAAATGGTATATATATTGTGGGGTAAACACGACCGTATCTACTGAATCAGTTTTGAACCAACACCCAGAACTAATTGAGGGCTCTTGAGGGCCTTTTATTAAAGAGAATTAGGAGGAGAGTGGAAAAGCATAACCTGCTTCTTGGATTCACTGGTTGCTACTTTGAAAATTAGTCCTGGGTGTTGGTTTGACACGGATTCAGTAGATACGGTCGTGTTTACCCCACAATATATATACCATTTCATCTTCATTTTATATAAACGAATATACAGGAATTACATCTTCATCCCAGTCTACTAAATTAAACTACACATTTAAAATACTGTTTTTCCAGATATTAAATGAAGACAGAGGTATTTAATAAATCAACTCAAAATCACATTAAAAATCAACACAAAACAAAAACAACTAACGGAATGCTATACATGTACATTAGTATTACAATAAAATGTCAAATAAATTGCCACAGTAGATTAGTAGTGGTAAATAAGTAAAAATTGAATATTAGTTGTACTAAAAGATTTATAAATTGCCCTTAGTCTGGTCATAAAGATTAAAGCTTTATTCCCTCAGCATGTCTTAATGTTCAGATTAATTTCTTTTTTTTTCATCTGTCTTGGAATAGTGACTGGATAGCAACTTACAAGTGACAAATCAGGAATCCCTTTCCGACAGAAGTAATTTGATGATAGGGAGACATGGATACACTAGATGGCATAGCAGTAATTTGAT
>JACXGK010013830.1:0-12382 GCA_016801125.1 Novumbra hubbsi
CAAGAGAAAGTTATTGCCTGGCTGCAGGGGCTGTGCCGGGGGACTAACAACGCTATCGTTTCTGCCTAGTGGCACAGACGCTGTTGTATCCGTTTCTACGCTAACGTAATCCTTGCCTGACATTTGCGTCTGAAGCCGAGCCTCTAACTTTGCTATCTTAACCTGAAGACGATAGTTCTCCTCCATGTTAAAATTACAGGAGCTACAGTGAGAAGGCATGATTGTACTTAGCTTCGACTGTTCAGGTGTTCGACTGTTCAGGTGCGAGTAGCTCGTTTGGTGTCCGAAAGAGTCAGCGAAAGAGTCAGCGATCCCGCAATGCAATACGCAAGGTGCAACAATAATAAGTAACAATTGACACTGGATATCAATACAATCAGATTGCACTATTAATTATACAAATCAATAGAGGGTTAAATCACAATAATAAAACATTTGCATTGGATTGGAGAAGTCTACATCTTTCTGACTTTTTACATGTCATGCCAATTAAAGAATCAAATTCATTTTGTGAATCCATAAGGTAAAAACGAAAGAGGGGTTTTCTGTTAATGAATTAACAAAATAAAGACATTTACAATAAATTGTTTACCTAAGTAAAACAACTAGTCATTTAATTTCGATATATTAACAAAATGCTGATTAAAAAGTGAGCTCTCTCTTAATAATGTTGTTTTATTTAATTGTTTCAAGCGCTTTGTGTTTATTTTCTATAATGAATTAAATTAAGCGCTTTAAGAGGTTAAATAAATATGAATTATTATGAATGTTCCATCTGGTATAGCTTTAATTAAGTTATCAAATTCTTTGCGATGTGGTCCAAAGTATCCCTGAACAAAGTTGCCATAGCTGCATAAATGGCCTAAATTGTTACGTTTTACATATTAGTCATTTAACAGACAGTAGTATTCAGAGCAACTTACAGTAAGTGCATTCCTCTTAGGGTGTCCTGGAAAGCGTCTGGCAATCATACTAAGCACACATTCCTTCATCAAAGCCATTAGTTGACAAAGTCAATGCCAGAGAAATCAAAGTTAAGTGCTTTTTTTATGTTAAACCACAGCACACTTCAAAATCAAGCAGTAAATTAAGATACTCAACAAAGCGGTTGGTTTTCAACCACTTTCGGAAGATTGTCAGGGACTCTGTCCTGGTTTCAAGGAGGAGTTTATTCAGAATCAACCTTAATGCCAAGTATGTTTACACATACAATGAAGTTGCTTTGGTATGTTTGTGCATAACAGTAAAGACAAAAAGTTATAAAGTTAAATAATACAGTAAGTAGAAAAACAACACAGTTGGAAAGAAATGTAATGAGACAGTAAAAAGTAAGTACCTGCCAGGGAATGTGAAAAACATTTACGCTATGAGAATAAGTTGCATATTGTGCAATGTGCAAGACAAGTAGTCCAAAGTATGTTAATGTACACATTAAGATAGGGGGCGAAGGGGGTCAGTGTCAGTCACCTAGCCTTGTTGATGAAGCCAGCTGTCAATGGATAGAAACTGTTCTTGTGGGGTGAGGTATTGGTCCTTGGTGAGGTAACGTAGCTTCCTGCTGGAGGGAAGTGACTGAAACAGTTTGTGTCCACGGTGGGAGGGGTTGGCCACAAACTTTCCTGCACGCCTCAGGGTCCTGGTGGCGAACAGGTTCTCGAGGGATGGAAGATTACAGCTGGTGGATGAAGTGGAGGGCCATGTTTACTGCATCATCTACCAACCTGGAGGGTCTGTAGGCAAACTGCAGTGGGTCCAGCAGAGGGTCGATAATAGCTTTGAGGTGGGATAGCAAAAGGCGCACAAATGACTTTATTACCACAGAGGTCAGAGCGACGGGTCTGTAGTCATTAAGTCCTTTTATCCTTAGTTTCTTGGGCTAATGTATGAATCTGATGAATGACGTCACAGCCTTTGTGGACTCATCAAGACTGTTGGTACCTGCCCTGAAAACATCCCAGTCAGTAAAGTCCAAGCATGCCCGCAGATCCCCTACAGCCTCACTGCTCCACTGCTTTGATCTCCTCACAACAGGTTTACAGAGCTTGAGTTTCTGCCTGGTCAGGGTGATCCAGTGCAGCACAGGGACAGCATAATAGTCACTGCTATCTGTAGTGTACAGTTCATGTAGAATGATTCCAGATCAGGAGAACAGTGCTGTTGAATCCCTGTCACATGATTTCACCAGCCACTTTTAGTGTAAAAACAGATGTGTCAGATGTGTCGCGATCCGCTAAGCAGAGTTGGAAGTCTGCCAGCTGCAGCGCATAGTCAGGTATCAATCCACGCAGCCATGTCTCCGTAAAACATGAAAAGGAAGATGAATAACAGTATCTATTCTTTAATGCCAGTAGAAGAAGTTCATCCTGTTTGTTGCACAGTGAAGAGAATTATTTCAGGTAATGGAGTGCAATTTAAACGTTTGCAGAGAAACTTGCAGCGGCATGTTTCCCTTTCCTTTGTATTTTAAGCGCATGAACAAAGGTGAGGGTGAGAATGTCCAATAATTCCACTAATGTCAGCAGAAAAGTTGGAAATAAATCAGCTAAATTGTTCTCCGGTATTGCAGCAGAAAACTTACATTACAAACAAAGCAAGATAAAATCATTGTGCACCAACACACCAAGGCTGCCATCTGCGGCACAATCTTAAAGGTTCCACAATTTTGGTGCCAAGACAGAGAATGATTTTGCTTTGGCTGTGCAGGAGCTGCCTAACTAAGAAGGTCGGATGGTCAAAACATGGCAAATCGTAAAACAAGGGTTTGTAAGGTTTAAGCGTAGACTGCAGGTTGAAAAGTGCAGTTTGCTGCACCATTGGCAAGCACCATGGTTTTGTAGCTAATGCCAGCTTCAAACCATTAGAAGCCATTAGAGCATGCAAAGTAGAGGGGTGACATGGGTGAATTTGCAAGGGCTTGATGGCACAAGCGGGGTTTCCAGCCAACAATGTGTTGCAATAGTCCAGACAGGAGATACAAGTGACTGAATCAAAACCTTAGCCGCTTCCTGTGTAATGTATGGTTGTTTTTTGCGGATTTTGTACAGCCTGAATCTAAAAGATACACAGCTTTGATGTTTTGCAGAGATGTATTTGTTGTTCATTAATTGACTGACTAATCTCTAGTAAACCAGCTATGAATGAAGGGTCTCTTGTTTCTGAGTCTTATGTTATGGTTGTTCCAAATAAAACTTTTGTGATTCCAGGGTCAATCTGACCAAAGATTTGAAAATATATCTGGAAGAGGAGCAAATGTGAATGACCATATGGTCTCAGAGTGACTCATCTTATCACCTTTATCTTGGTTGATTTGAATAAACAAACATGGCAAACAAACATTAATTACCCATTAGCTACACATTGATATGCAAGTGCACCTTTCATATCTCAATTTGAACCCTTGATACCTGGAAAAATGAAAATGTCCATCCGACATTGAAGAATAAAAGTTAAACTAAACTATTACTTTGAACTGCATTGAACACATTTCCTAAAAGTAGGGCTGCAAAAACGAATCGATCAAATTGATTTTAATCGATTATGACAGTCGTTAACATTTGATCGATTAGTTGGTCTGGTCATGGAGCGTTTACTGATGACGTCACTTTTATAAAAAAGGTCTCACGCGAAATGGCAGAGTACAGATCAACCTGCTGAAGAAAAAGTTGTACGCACCTAATCATCTAAAGCATGGGAATATTTTAAATTAAATGCGGCAAAGAATATGGTAGCCTGCAAGTTATGCAAAGCTGAACTCGTGTGGCAGTTGACTCTAATTGGGGAGCCTACTTAGGTTAGGCTAATGCCACACAATAGTCTATCTTCACTGTCTCCAAAACAGGCCCCACATCCTTGTCCTTGGCTTCTGTGGAGTGATTATGAGTTTCTCTGTATTTTTCCACTGCAGTTTTATATAGTGACACCCAAGCTTACTGCTCAAACTAGATTTGCACAAAAATGTTTAAAGGTTAAATCAACCCATCCCTCATAAGGTGGTTGATTGTTTGTGTCTCACGATGTTCATGTCCTGATCCAGATCCAGATCCAATATTCAGTGAATACTCTACACGTTATTTGTACATCGTTTTATGTTTGTTTCATACCTTTCATTTTACGTTTACAGTTCGTGTCGTGTTATCTGTTTAAAGGATTAAACTCCCATTTACTCTACAATGTCTGCGTATGGTTCCGCACCAATATCAGCATACTTCTCTTTGCATAATCATATGGTGTTTTTTGTTTCAGAAAGAAACAGCTCACCATGAGTGAATTTGTTGAGAGGAGACATCCCCAATGCACTCCTTAACAAGCAGTCATTGTAACAGATGCCATCCTGAATATGTTGGTAACTGACATGCGGCCAATGTCAATGTCACTTTTATATTACAAAACATTTTTGCATACTTAAACAAGGATACATTCTTTTGGATATTTAATGTAAAATTATTTTTAAATTGTTTTGTAATATTTTGTTTGTTTATTATTTTTAATAATAATAATGTGACAATTTTTTTTTATGTATATCATTGTTTTTGATTATATTGTTTGATATTTAAAGTTTTGCTGCAATAAACTGCGGACACATTTTTGTTTTATTTAATGTAAAACGTTTCTAAATTAAAGATTATATTAGTAAAACTTGATATGTGGCTTTTGCACTTTTTAAAATACACTTTTACACCCTGATTACCCTGATTTTAGGGTAATATTTAGTTATAAAAAATTGTTGTGGCTTTCCCCCGATATATCGATTAATCAAAAAAATTACTGTCAGATTAGTTGATTATCAAAATTATTGTTAGTTGCAGCCCTAGTTCCTACCTAGGTTGCAACATATCAGAAAAGAAGCAAATATTGAGGAAAATTCAAATTCTGTAGAACTGTGCTCTATTTCAACATCCAGCCAATAAGGCCATTGCAACTTTGCTGCTTAATTGCTGTTCTGAGAAAAATATATGTTTTTGCTTGATTCCAACAGGCTATTGTAATGTTGCATTTAAAAATGTCCAAAGGGTATTACACTATTATTTTCTGTACTCCTGAAATCCATAATTCAGAGTTACAGGTCCTATAATACCCTATACGAACAAAAGCATTGAGACACCTACACATTACACCTACAGGAGCTTGTATGACATCCCGTTGTAATCCATACTATCGAGTTGGTCCCCCTTTTTTGCAGCTATAATGGCTTCCACTATTCTGGGAGGGCTTTCTTCAAAGTTTTAGAGTGTGTCTGTTGGAATGTTTGCCAATTATTTCAGAAAAGCATTGGTGAGGTCAGGCACTGATGCTGGACGAGAGGGCCTGGCTCGTAATCTCTTTTTTTAGTTCATCCCAAAGGTGTTTGAGAGGGTTGAGGTCAGGGCTCTGTGCCGGCCAGTCAAGTTTTCCACCCAAAACTCATCCAACCATGCTTTGTGCACTGGGAAGGACAGTCATGCTGGAAGAGAAAAGGGCCTTCTGCAAACTGTTCCCACAAAGTTGGAAGCATAGGATTTTCCAAAATGTATTGGTAAGATGAGGCATTAACATTTCCCTTCAGTGGAACTAAGTCTGGGTCTGGGCCAACCTCAAAAACAACCCCAGTGCATTATCCCTCCTCCACCAAACTTTGCAGTCAGGCAGGAAATGTTGTCCTGGCATCTGGCAAACCCAGACTCGACTATCAGACAGATAGAGAAGCGTGATTTTGTCACTCCACAAAAGTCTGGTGTTTTACACCACTCCATCCCATGCTTGACATTGTGCTTGGTGATGTAAGGCTTGCATACAGTTGCTCCCGGCGCATAGTTCTAGTGCTGATGTTAATGCCAACATGGTCTGCCACTTCGTGGCTCCATTGCTGCAGTTCCTAAACACTTCCACTTTGCAATAACACCAGTTACAGTTGATCTTGGAATATCTAGGAGGACATTTCATGATCTGACTTGTTGTAACGGTGGCATCCTATTACAGAACCACGCTTAAATTTAGTGAGCTCTTAAGAATGACCCATTCTTTTACAAATGTTTGTAAAGGCATACTGCATGGCTAGGTGCTTTATTTTATACACATGTGCCAATGGGACTAAATGAAACACTTGAATTTATGATTAAGAGGGATGGCCCAGAACTTGTTAATATAGTGTATGTTCTAAACCAGGTTTGTAGTCCGATCGCAATAACAACCATTTACCTAGGAAAAAGTCATGTTTGTTTCTCAAAGATAGATATGGTTCAACACATGTGACACACATCCACAGATTTTGATGGGAATTTATTTTCACTTAGCTGGCTACTGTTGTACTCAAGGTATTATTCCCCTGAACACCTGTATAAGTCCCTCCCCACAATTTATTTGATTGGGTTAAGAAGTTTTGAGATGTTTTCAAAAAAAAAGTTTTGCCCACTTTTTTGGGGGTTTTAAACCAGCCCAATGCTATATCAGCACAATCTCTCCTCAATCTATTTCCCTTTTTTTATTGGATCGTCGTTAATTACCAGTCAGGGAATATGGTCCCTGTGACAGAGGGCTCTGTCACAGGCTATTCTATCATGTGAACAACTTCACGTATACCAGGTTACGTTTCGTTGGAATTGCTAGTAAATCTTCGGGGGTGCACACTCGGTTTGCGTTAGCACTTTTTCTTATGTTCACACACCCAGTAGTTACTTAATTTATTCTTTATTCACTTATCGTCGTTATTTGTGAAAATGCGTTGGAGCGCTCTGTCTTCTGTGTCGTTTGTTGTGTACCGAATCCAGCCAACCCGAACGTAAGCCATATTGGGTCTTCGCAATGCTGCGCAGTCGCAGTCGAACTGCATTGGACTGGTTAATTTCTGGGTGCCTTTGTTATAATTGTGGTGTAATGTGGTAAAAGAAGTACTCGTTAATTGAATGTGAACTGCAATGTTAAAATAGTGGTCCGGTCTGCGTGAATGGTGGGTGGAGCTAATAGTATAAGAGGTGTTTCAGACCAGGGTGCCATGAAAGGGAATGAGAGCTTTGGAGGAGCAAGGTATGCTGGGTGTATTAGAAAAGTAAATTATGAGTTTATTTATAATTATGTTTTGTGCTCCACTGTGTTGATGGACCTGATTAAAAAGAAAAACCTTTAAAAAGATGAGGTGTTTGTGGCTGAGCCATAATTTCCTATAGAGCCCAGACGGTGCTTTGTGACAGTCCCATTTGGGATAACATTTATTTGAATTAGGGGGTTTGAGGAGTGTCAACAGTTGATGATCGTTTTAATGCATAGCTTAATTGGTTTCATAGAACAAAAGTGTTTTATATGAATCAGCTGTGTCTAGCTTGTTTGGTATCAAGAGTGCTGTGTTTGTGTGTGAAGGGAAATTGTCTGCTGGGTCAGACATGAAAAGAGAGACAGAGAAAATGAGAGGTATACAGACGGACAAGTTGGCAAGATGGCTGTAACAAATTTGGGGGGGCCGCATTTAATTCATTAAAATGTAATATATTTTGCAATTGACTGGCCCTAACATCCCCAGACCTGAATCCAATTGAGAACCTCTTGGACATTATGTATCATTGCATCCGACGCAGCCAAGTAGCGCCAAAGACTTTCCTGGAGCTCGCTGATGCCCTGATCCAGGTCTGGAAGGTGTATTATGGCAATTTACTATGTCTAGGATTGTAATTTAGGCTGGTAAGAAAGAAAACATCTTTAGCACAATTAACAGTTTATTGAAGATTCACTTGCAAGGAGAGTCTGGTTCCCTATCACCCAGAGTGACATTCCTGACCCCAAACTGTTCTCCCCCTATCCTGTGTTTATACAGGTGCCCCAATAGCCCCTACTCAGGATGGAAGTATCACCCCCTCATGGCCAAATTCCTATAGATCAATGAACAGTGAGGTGATAAGGAGAACAGATTGGCACAGTGTGATTACAGGATTTAGCATAGAGATAGGTGTCACCAACAAACACAAACCAGATCCTCTGTCCTAGCTTTATGACCCCAACATTCATTTGCTCTCTTAATGCAACAACAGTTTGACACGTAAGCCAGTGTATGATCAATTAATACATCCAATTGTTAATATTACCACAACAGGTGTTGTTTAGGACACCATGCATCGTTTCATCAGGAGCATGCCCCGGTGTTACCGGGAGTGCATATAGGCATATGGTGGCCATACACACTAAGTGACATTAATAATGTGATGTAATTCAAACCTGTGATTTCAACATTTTACTTTACAACTGGTTTTCGGTGTGAGCTTGAATCACTACCTCAATCGGTTGGTGATTTTGGTTTCCATTGACCATGTCATTTTGTTCTTAAGAAATTACAATATTTGAAGTATATTACCTTCTTTAAGTTCCAATGTGATTTAAGTACATTTTATTTGTTCCCTTACAGACGAAGGACAAGTTGGCAGGCTGGCTGTTACAAACTGGGGGGACAGCAGCATTTCATTCATAAAAATGTAATATACAGCTTTGATTTGTTAGAGTGATCAAACAAAAGTTTAGAAACAGAGAAGAAAGGAAACAAATAATGGGCTGTTTCTTCAGGACCAGTGTGTAATAGTAATTTTTACTCACAAGTCAAAGCGCAGATTCTGCTTTTCTTCAAAGAAATAGTCCAGGATGTACTTCCTGACAAAGTCGGGATTTAGAGTGTTGTCAATGACCTCTGTTCTCCCAAACTAGAAGAGAAATAGAAATGAAGAAAGATGTGAAGAAAAACAAGTACATTTATTACATATACGGTACAGTGGCTCTCAAATGTATTCTCCTGTCTGGGACATGAAATCAATGTTTTTGACACTGATCAATATAAAAAGTCAAAGTCAAAATCTACAAATTGTTTTAAATTCATTACAACTACAAAACAGAAAATAACTGATTGTATTCACCCTTTTGGCCAATATTTAGTAGAGGAGGTCACAGCCATAACTGTATTTAGATAAGCCTCTACCAGCGTTGCATATATAGATCATTCTTTGCCAAACTGATTATGTCTTGTAAAGTTGGATGGGTAACTTTGGTGAACAGGAAGTGTTTTCATGTATTTTCAATTAGTCTGAAAATGTTTGCCACTGCAGCGTGGCTTTGGCTGTATGTTTGGGGTTAGTGTCCTGCTGGAACAGGGAATTTCTCTGTACTTGGATGCATTCAGGGCACCAATCCAGCAGCAGGATGTGTATCTGCTCCCTTGTGCGAGGAGAAACAGGAGGAGCATAAGGGGCCCGACGTCCTCCAGCGGGACCTGTACTCACAGCCCAGCACAGTGCAGCTCGATTGGCATTCGCCAGAGAACAAATATTGTCAGGTCCGCAATTGGCACCTTGTCTCTTCACAGAGCTGGTTCACACTGAGCACATGTGGCAGAGGCTATGAAAAGACTGGTTTGGCAGTGGGACATTGATGGTCTGGGGAGGCATTTCCTTGGAGGGTCACACAGTCCTTCACGTGCAAGCCAACGGTACCCTGACTGCTGTTAGTTACCAGGATGAAAACCTCAGACCCATCAATAGACCTGGTCCAATGCACTCTGTTCCCTCCTGGTGCAGGACAATGCCCAGTGTCATGTGGTCAGAGTATTTAAGCAGTTCCTGGATGACAAAGGCAATAATGCCATTGACTGGCCCTGAATCCAATTGAGATCTTCTGGGAAGTTACCTATCGTTGCATCCAACACCAAGTAGCACCAAATACTTTCCTGGAGCTTACTGATGCCCTGATCCAGGTCTGTGCAAGTACATTTTCATCATAAAGACCCAATGTGATTTAATTTGATTCTATCTGTTCCCTTTATTTTTTGGAGCTGGGTATATAGATTACAAAATAGTTTGATAATAACACATTTGATAAAATGATGTTGTGGCTGGCTGGTGATGCTGCGAAGGAGAAAATATATGCTAATTATGTCACGGTGTTGTAGTGGGGTGGAACCATACGCAGACATACTTGTATAAAGAAAGGTGAATTTAATCCCAATAACACAAAACAAACTACACGAACTGTAAACGTCAAATGAAAGGTTCTAACAAACATAAAACAATATACAAATAACGTGTAGCGTATCTACATGAAATAGGAGTTAAACAAAGGACAAACCGTGAACTGTTGAGACAAGCACAAACAATAAACCACACCGGGTGTGGCTGGAAAAGGAACCTAAGTAGGCTCCCCAATCAGAGTCAACTGAATGCAGCTGCTCTGACTGGGGAGCCCACAGCGGCATAAAGAGGGCTAGAGGCCTCTCTTTTAGGCTTGCCCTGAAACGGCCAGGGGCTCGCAGCCAGGGCATGACAAATTAAGACAATTCGTATGCTAATAACGCAAAGCAGAGTTGGTACTTGCTGATACTGGGGGTCTGAAAGACCTGGCAGTTCTAGTGTTAAGTCCCAGTATGCACAGTGTCTCCCAGATCAGCTGTGTAAGACTATATCTCATTTAGAATTGCCATTACCCACTTGGTGGCCTCACTGACTAGTGCCTTTCTCACTTAGATACAGCATGTTCTAGGCCAATTTACAAATGTGCCATTTCTTAATAATGGACTTTACTATGCCCCAGTGAATATTCAATGCCTAGGAAATGTTCCATATTTGCTTTGAATGTTCGTTCTTCTTCACTATGTAGTTTTTGTTAGAAATTGAAAGAACTCACAGTGGGACCTCCTGTAGAAAGGTACATTTAACCTTAAATAATGTAAAACACCTTAATTGCACACAAGTGGACTTAAGTAGTTATTTCAACTGATTATGTATCTTGTCATTGCAAAGTGGGTGAACAGATATGCAATCATTTACTTTCTGCTTTTGTATTTGTTACTTATTTAGAACTAATTAAATACATCTAATTAAACACAATAATATGTGGATCATATATGAAGCATTTTGAGATGCTTCACAGTTCAAAGTAATATAGTTATATGTACAACTATCTACTAAACCTAACCATTACTGATATTCTTAATGTAATCCTAAGTTTAGCAAGTTGATGCATATCAACAGGTTGTTCATACAATGTTTATATAATTTAGCATGAAAATTAAGTTTAAAGCTTTGATCTCTTCAAAATGCTCACTCTCTCTGAATATCTCTCCATCACACTAAATGTAATTCATGGGCTTGGTTGGTACAGGAGCATATGGTATGCTCACGTTGCTAAAGCATGTGGATTAAACCAACACAAATTAATGGGTAACATTTAGCACTCAATAGATTGAGAAGCGAAAGTCTCTCAGGCACACAGACCGCCACACATCTGTCAGACAGACAGCAGAGGGATGATTACAAGACAATCACCCTGTGAAACCAACGAATCACACTCCTGCTGCCAAGGGGAAGCAACAAAGAGGTGTGTGTTTCCTACATCCTGCTCTTGTCTCACATCAGGATTGTGTGTAGTTGTGTGTGTGCATGCAAGTGCATGTGCTTCCTTGATCCTTCCTTGATTCCTTTCCCCTATTCTAATTATCAAATCAGAAAAGTCCCCGCTCATCAACCTACTGTAACTCACCCCCAAGAGAGAGGAAGAGGGAGGGCCAGAGAGGTGGAGAGGGAAAAGAGAAGATAGCAAGGAAGGACAAAATAAGGAAGCAAAGAGTGTAAAAGTATTTAGGGCAAGGGAGGCGAGAAAGATGGTGAGGGGCAAAGTTGGCAGAGAAAGAAATGAAAAGTAAGGAGAGAGAGTAGGGAGGAGAGAAGGAAGAGGCAGAACTGGCACCCAGAGATCTGGAAATGTGAGATGATGTATTTAATAAATTATAAGTTCAGAGGCAGAGAGAGAGGGAGAGAGGGAGAAAGTGTGATGGGTAGTGGTTATACCCAGTTAATTACTGGAATTCTTGCTTTTATGTGTGACTGGAATTCATCCAGTTACACCCAGCCACTTTGTTTCTAAAGACGACAATGAGAGTGACGTGGAACAGTTTGGTGGCACATGGAGCACACCTAAATTTCCAAAGGAAGGTTATAACCCCTTCTCTAAATGTAGCCAGAGTAAAACTCTGAAAGAGTTTTGCTGGAAATACAACAGACCCTACTAGACGTTTTATTGTATAATAAACAAATTGCCAAAATAATACATTAAAACTCTATGAGGGTTTCAGTGAGGAAATATCTAAAGGCAGTACATAATTTAGATTTTTGTAGTTTATCGTGTAGGGGAGTGTCATGCCCTGGCTGCGAGCCCCTGGCCATTTCAGGGCAAGACTTTTTGTGAGGCCTCTAGCCCTCTTCATGCCATTGTGGGCTCCCTAGTCAGAGCAGCTGCATTCAGTTGACTCTGATTGGGGAGCCTACTTAGGTTCATTTTCTAGCCACACCCGGTGTGGTTTATTGTTTGTGCTTGTCTCAACAGCTCACGGTTTGTCTCTGTTTAATTCTGTTTCAAGCGAATGCTTTACATGTTTTCTGTATAT
>JACXGK010013831.1:0-12380 GCA_016801125.1 Novumbra hubbsi
AGGGAGACAAGACATGACTCTCTGAGGACACACAGTTAAACCCCAGAGGGAGACAAGACATGACTCTCTGAGGACACACAGTTAAACCCCAGAGGGAGACAAGACATGACTCTCTGAGGACACACAGTAACCATTACAACATACTTGGCTCAGTCAAACACCAGGTGGACAGTGTGCGGGTAGGTGGCAGTGGGGTCTGTGTTTCTAGGCCAACTGATGAAGCATATTGGCTTTACATAAATAGGGAAAAGCATGAGGCGGAATATACCCAGGGCGGAGTTTGGGCACAGAAAGGTATTTGAAGACCTCCTGTATCACTATATAACCGTAGCTCTCAACCTTCAACATTGCCTTGCTTCTCTGGTTTTGAATTACAACCCCGTTTCCCCAAATAATTGGTTGTTATTAAACCACCAAGTCTGTAGCGGTTAATCAGTCTCTCACATGACCGTGGCGGAATTCTGGAAGTTTCTTAGATTTCTTCCAGCTTTTAACAAAAAGAGCCGTTCCTCACCCATATCCAGCGGGGGCAAGCCTGTAATAGAATATCACTCACCCATCCCCATCCAGATGAATCTTGGTGTCACTCCACAGAGGCAGAACCATGCCAACGGAGCAGCTTTTACTGGGAACAACACACAAAGACCCGTTCCCAGCAGATCAATACAAAAATACATGGGGTTCGATGCTGCTACAGCAAGTCTAACATCGGACTGACATCAAGGAAAGGTAAAGTCAGTGAGAACACTGCCGGGCCCGGGCCCAAACACACCTGTCCTTGTTGCTGAAGTCCATCCCCAGCAAGATGTTCTCCTCGGTATCCTGTCGTCCGCTGGTGTACACCACCACCATGTAACGCACCCTGTCTGACCAGGCACTCTCCAACCGCACAGCCTGCACCGGGGGACACGGCAGATTCATCAGGCCCCAAACAGGTGGCCTCCCCTGAGCCCACACATGCACGCAACTATCCAAACATGGAAGTCAGATACGAGGTACTAAGCTAATTGACTTTGAACATACCGGGTGCCTGAGGAGGCACGTGGGCTGTCTGACAGGGCAAGGACATTAGACCAACAGATCCACACCAGACCAACAGCTGCACATTTACACGTCAATCCTCTAAAGCCATTTGCTTCAGTGAAAAGCTCTATGTAAATACATAGGAGGCAGCATTCCAATAGAGTGTGAAAACATAGTGGTAGGTAGGAATAACTGACAAAGTATTTCACAAGACATGGAAACACTGGGTAATAGTCCCTTGTGTGTGTTCAAACATGTTCTCATGAGCTAATAATTACAGAGAGCAAACAAGAGTCTTATGTACACAATAAAAAGCTTTCATGCAGGTTGCCTATGTCATGATGCCAGTTGGTTAGTCACTGGCAAGGGCTGTGCGTGTGTGTGTGTGTGTGTGTCTCATACCAGTTTAATTCGATCCTCCGAGCGCAGAATGTTGATCATCACCTGCAGATGCTGAGGTAAGTCCCCTGATGAAAAAGGGACAACAAATATGTCAATAAAATATTTGAAAATGTATCCTTCTGATGATGATGTTATTTGTATAAATATTTGATCTCATCATACCACATAGCAATGGATGTTGAGTGAGATCATCAAGTAGAGTTGAACTTATTGTACTCTGTTGTTAACCGAGAAAGTAAAAGCAGGCACATGGAGCCCGTTTAGACAACATCAACAATCAGAAAGCAATGTCATTAATATAACATTAACTGAACGTGCGCCTAGTTTTGCTGGAATTACTGGTCCTGTTCATGGAGCTGAAAAGACTTTCAACGTCCCTTTTTTCCACATATATTCACGTTGGACGAGGCGTCTTTAGACCTCTGTAGCAGCGAGGAGCATCGGTCAGAAGTAACGCACGTTACCTCGGAAGGTGATGGACCACAACTGACATCTTCACATGTTCAAGCCGTACATGTTTTTATTATTGGCAAATCAGGTCTCGTTCATCGAAATAAAATCATGGTAGTGTCCGGAAAGAATACGCAGCTAATACTCCAGACCTAGATATGTGTAGTAACAGTGCTCCCTGCTGTCGAGATCTAGATAGATCTAGATCATAAAATCTTATTTCATGTTGACTTTCCACTGAAAACAAGAACTGTTTCCTGCTTGTACATATTGATACACCACAACCTTGTCTTCAGAAAACTATATAAACACGCAGAATAATGTCTTCTTAACAATCCTGTTGTAAGTGCATTCTGCCAGGCTTGGCTGAAGGAGTAATTCTGTTCCATGCGACACTGCTTTCTTTATATATGTCCTCTTCATTTCCACTCCTGAAGGATTAGAACACCACGATTCTAACTGGTAGTAAATTACACCTCATCTGCTCTTCTTAACATAGGATCAAAACCAGCAGTTTTTGGGCCCCTTAGGACGAGATGAGTAGCCTTATGAAGTGCACTACATTTTCTGTTCTTCGCATTCACTGTTCATTCAACTGTTTATTAAAAATCAACGTCTTTTGATGTTCAGAACCATTCTTAAACCTGGTTTTTGTTTTCTTCTATTTAAAATAGAAGCATATGCATAACATAGGCCATTTTACTATGTTTGCATATCTAACCATTGCATCATTAATAAAATGTATAATTGTGTAGCAGTCTATTTATACACAACAACAACAACACAGACAAATAATAATATTAAACAGAGGCAATTACATAGTTCATCCACAGACAGACGCCTCATGACGAGGAATTCAAATATTAGGGTAAGTCAGACTTTCCCTAATTATGTATTAGATATTTTAACAGACACAAGTTCTCTTTAGTTGGGTCAGGCCCACTTCAATTGTCTTGCAGGCCTTAATGTCCTTTACAGCTTTTGCAGTGTTTTCTAACAGCCAACACTGACCAGCAAGTGTTGGGAACTACAGAGAAAGCCTTCAAGAGGACCCTGTTTCAAATATTCAGTTTTACAGCAAACAGAAAGCTGGCCTATTTACAGAGCACAGTATATACAAGCAGATCTTTCTCTATAACAAACACATGACAGCACCCTAACTCCTTCCCAATGCAAAACAACTGGGCCAGCAGCCAATTCTGTGTGTTCTCAAATTCAGTCAATTACTTGGTGATACAAACCATTCCGAATTCCAAATGTTATAAGTCAAAGTGTTCAGAGTGAAACTTCAACATTGCTCCATAAAGAGTGAAAATATATGAATTGTACTCCCATTTTCATAAAGATGACCTCCGTGAAAAACATACTGGAACAACATACTACTGGCAAAACATTGAGGCCAGGTAGGGCTTTAATAGATGCTGGTGCTTGGAATATACTCTGCATTGTGTTTAGAAAAGACATTGGCCATATAACACTAGTAAGCCTAATGTCTTACAGTTAACTCTGGGCATTACAGGAACATTAAAATAATAAAAATCAGTTATCATTAAAGCAAAAATACACTTGAATATTTCTTTGGATATAGGGTTCAAGTGACTACAACATACTGTTCAATTAAATACAACCAGTACCTAGAAACTTCCAGCAACTACCAGCTGATTTAAATAACAAAAGGTTAGTTATAAGTTGATTATTAGAATCAACTGAGTAATGCAAATGTGCATCCCAGGACCACATCCGTGAATCCATGCTTAACCACTGATCCGCCTTAGCTACACATCTCTGGAACAGGCTAATAATCTGTTAGAAAGCACCCGGCACTGGTGACGAACTCTTCCGACATACTTTCAAGGAGAGCAGGTGGTTTTGTCTGGGTAACAAGTCAAAACAACAACTACAACACCATCTGGACAAAGCAATGGGTTCTGGGAGCCTTTCCCCACCTTGCCAGGCAGAGCAGACCTCGGCTGTACTGTCCGGTGATGTAGTGGCAGATACTCACCAGCATGTTTATGATGAGGATGTGCTTTCTGGCCCTGTGGACTGTTGCCCTGCTGTAGGAACAGGGCGGCTCCCTTCACCATGAAGAAGCTCTCGCTCAGGCTGAGAACACAAGTAGAGAGCAGTTAGAACCTCGTTACAGAAAGACCAAGGGGAGCAGCTAAGTCAAACTATGCACCTGATAGAATAGACAAGTGTTTTAGTCAGCTCGGAAGGCCCGGGGCCAGTACTGAGTTAAGATATCTGGGTGTTTCACTCCCAAAAATGAATTGGCAAAGTCCAGCAGTTAGCCAGGTGTGGGGGAACCAGGCTCAACATGCAGCTCAGGAGCAGCTATGAATCAAGGACCCTGAATGTTTATCTGGCTCTTTTCTCCTGTTTGGGCTGCCGCATCCTGATGGGATCTGTCAGGTCTCTGCTGGCCCAGGGAAATGCATAACATACTGAATAATTAGCCGCAGTATTTTGGAATGCATTCCTCAGAACTATCCTTTCACGTCTCACCTGTCTAATGCAAAATGTCCAAACTGTTGTTGCATTCCTCAGCAATATGGCATGGGTGGTGGTGAAAAACAAGTGCTGATCCCTTCCTCCACAATAACTCCAATTCTTTTCTTTCACTTTGCTTACACAATTAGTCTCTCTCTCCAGGCCTGTAAATCCATCTGACAGCAGGGCGGAACATAAACCCAATGTACCCTGTTAGTGCAGACCAGTAAACCTGCACATCACCGGAAAGTACAGGTGTGATATAGGAAAGGTGAAAATATCAGAGCCCATAGTGTGAAATGTCAAAATAAGTATTTCAGGTTGAACAAAGGACATGGATTGCGTTGATGACAAAAGTCTGGTTGAGAAGGCGATTAGCCTAACCATTTGGGGGGTCAAATATCCAAGCCCAGTGAGGGGCAAGAACCCCCCCCGTCCACCCCATCCCTCATCGTACGTCCCTGACTGGACATCCTGTGAACAGGCCAGGGGGCCCGGGCCCAAGCATACGATAGACCTCCACAACAAGCTTCGCTTTGTGCGCCCATTAAACTAGAGTCCCTCCCAGCCGCCTCCACCCCAACCTAGGAGGGTGCTAGTCACCAGTCGGCCTTTCGTTCCTCTCCTCCTTGTCCACGTTTTAAGATGTACATGGCCGCGAGCTAGAACGACAGAATATATCATGTCACTGTGAGTACAAAAAAAAAAAACATCAGAAAGCCACGAAATTCGAACCCATTTCAAACACCTTTTCAACTCAACATCCACCATTTCGCCTCCCACTGGGAGCCGAATTCAGCATTACCTGTGATATGTCAGTAGGACATCCCTCTTATAGCACCGTAGACAAAAAATACCTCTTACACGTTCAAATCTACACATTGCGTATACAATACACTATGAAAGTATGCCGCTGATCAACGAGAACCGACCTCCTCCGTTCCTGCCAAGCCTCATTCCACCGCCATGGTCGACAATCAGACAGCCTAATTAACTAGCTTCTGCTATGGTGTCTCCGGTCCTCCGGCACGCACAGTACCCTGCTATCAGCCAGCCTCCCCACGAACACCAGGGCTAAAAATATATCCGCTATCACGGCAAACAAAGAAGTCTGCTGAACAGCCTGAACGATCCCCATGGTTTTTATGATGAGTCGAAATGACAGGCATTCGTGGAATTCATTAAATCGCTAAAGTATAACTACATTTCTTTGACATGTAATGTGCAAGAACTTGGTCTAATGATTTCCCTGGATATCAGCTGAAGTCTTCCTCAGCCAGGCTGACTGTACATCCTCCCCCCGGCATGTATTGGAAAAGTAACACAACATTTACATTTACAATCTAGGATGTTTTTTTATATTCTTGGATTCTGGCCCATTTTGTCATTGATCTTTAAATATATATATATGTGTTGTCCTTTCATTTAAATAATTCCTATGTTTACATACACAAAGGTTTAGAAGAAGGTGCCTTTTCACTGATGCCCACTGGGGTCTACGTTTAAGCCTTTACTGTACAACTAGTCGACGAGTAGCTGTAAAACCTAATAGTAATTTGAATCTTGAATGCTAGCAACACCTCCTAAATAAGAGACTGATGGTTAAGAAGTCAACACTTACTCTACACCGAAGCACTCTGCGAAACTCACATGCGGCATATTTCACTCTGGGCCAGCACAGCGTTCTCCACGAACTAGGGCAGCATCTTCAGCACAGCCTCCTGAGAACTCCAACACCAAACACATACTGCTGTCGGGCCAGGGACACCCCCCTTCCACTGTGTGCTTTGTAGCCCTCTTCTACAGCCAAGACTGAGTTGGAGAACTTCAGGTACTGACCCAATACCTGGGTGACTTAGCCCTGTCTTATCGGAGGAATGGAAGCAGGCAGCGGACTGCTACTCTGTACAGGTCAAGTCTATAGCATACTTTCCAATTTCCATAAGCTGTGGTACAGTGAAGAAAAGCCCAGTCAGTGTTCCTGCCTGAGACTTGGTGCAGTGCACTGTCTCCACTAGCAGCCTGAGGGAGGGGCTTGTGTTCTCTCTCACACACCAGCTCTCTTACCCACTCATGAAAACCTACTCTCTTCCTTTCACTCTGTCTTATTCTCAACCAATGACACACTTCACTCTTTTCCACAACCCCCCCCCCCCCGGGAGATTTTTTAAATGGGCCAATCATGAACAGGCAAACCTGAAACACAGCTCCTCCCAAATCCAATTAACCTCAGTGGCGCTAGTCCCTGTCACTCACTCCCATTCCTATGTAAATTGGGAGTTCCATCAGCCGAAGCCTAGTGCGACACCACAGCGAGTCTTCCTGTAGTCCAACAATTAACAGCCTCCAGAAATTAACAGAAAATGTCCCTTCTTTCTCCATTTTCTTTTTAAAATTCATATAATATTACCTAAAGACATTAAGCAAGTGCTCAATAGTGGTAAATGAAAAAGTGTGATTCCTTGAGTTGGTTATAGACTTAGGGACTGTGAAGATGGTGGCATGTCTCAAGGGATAAGTATGGGGCTCTCAGCTCTGTGTTATCACGGTATAAACAATAAAAGTGACGCGGCCAGTTAAAGGAAAAACGTACTGATCTGATGTGTGATTGCTGCTGCACAGCAACTGACCTCACTACTAAACAAAATTAAAGATGGAACCAAAGCATAAATAACTAGTACAGCTGATGTGACAAAAAGTATAGCTAACATTGCAACACTTGCCACTCCTAGTGACTGACGAATAGACTGCCCTTTCTCGTTGGTTGTTCGAAAAACCATTTATATTTTCCATTACAACATGACAGGCCTTAAAAAGCCACCAAATAGAAATGCAAACTATAAACAAAAACAAACATTCTGCTGTTAGCTCGACAAGTTTTGTTTTGAGGCGTAGAATGAAAACCAAAATGTTGCGGTTGGAATTCCAGTAGCTATGTATTTAGTAAAAACAAATGTAGACGCAAGTAAGCAACCTTCCACAGTGGTTTCAACCGGACAAACTAAAACCTCGGTGGAGTAGAATCATCAAAATGTTCAAAAATAATTGTTTTGAATGAAGGACAGCTGTCATTGTTATCCAATCAGACTTAAATCCTCTGTTCCCCTCACCCTCAACAATGAAATAATGTCTATATTCGAACTGAAATAGAACATAAACCTTAGCGACTGGTACTAGAAATAGTTGAGGTGTATGCATAAAGCCAGTGTATGTTGCAACCCCTCTTTTTTACAAACACAATTATTTTGATATCTGTAAGTTCAATTCATAAAATGTATTTGGCACATGAACGTTTGTACATTTTAAGTTAGAAAGAATAAATAAAAATGAAATTCTTTCAACTTGTCTGAGAGAAGGTGCTAAACATGACGGTCTCCACGGACTCCCATCAACACAACGTGGTCTGTGATCATTTCCGAGACACAGGCAACTAGCTAGTCAACCACCACAAGATGGAAATGTCCTTCAAAATTAGCCAGAGAAACTCTGCCAACAGCCCAGCAAGGACAACCCTAGACAGGGAGAATCCAGGACTAAACAATGTGACTGTGCATTAGTTCATTTAGCAGACATGCTTATTCAGAGCAACTTAAGTGAATTCCTCTTAGAATTTCTTGGGAAACCAACTTCTGATGAACAGTACACCCTCCTTTATCGAATCCATTAGTTGGCAAAGTCAGTGCCAGAGAAATGAAAGTTAAGTGCATGGAAGGGTAGTAGGGTTAAGTCATATCCTGCAAGTAGGGGGGTGCAGTTCCCTTTGCGGCACCATAGGCAAACACTGCAGTCTTGTAGTGGATGCAAGCATCTACCAGAAGCCAATAGAGGTTGCAGAAGAGAGCAGTGACATAGGTGGATTTTGGAAGATTGAACTATTAGTAGATCTACTCATGAAGCCAGATCTACTCATGAAGCCAGAGGCTTACAGTTCAAGGCCTTGAACCGGTCTGAACTAAGTCTACAATGCCAGTAATCTGATCTGAATCGCCAGGTGTTCTCACAAGGTGTGATAGGTTACTCAGAAGAGGACTCTCCACAGTCTGCAGAGGGGGGAGTTGCTACTCGCCAGGTGGGTTATTCATGGTACTTAGGGATTTCGCAAACACCAGTACAATAGAAGAAAAGCCTTCTCGAGGCGGGCAAGTCCTTAATGTCCTCATCCCCCTGAGACCACAGAAGGGAGAGGAACGACCGCCAGACCAACTCAGCCATCAGTTAGAGTAGATCGGTTATAAGGAAATAAATCTGTCCAACAACCACAAGCCTGCTCCCACAAGAGCAGATTAAATGAATAAAACAAGACAGATATGCACTAAAAAGCAAACTCAGGGTGTTACATCAAATCAATGAGAGCACAATGACATAACCGTTGACAGACAGATAGGAGATCGCTGGTATGCCGTATAAGACTGACGGTCTACATGCTCACGCATTGAAGACCCCACATCTGAACTTTTCACACACAGATTCTAGCTTCATTGTGCAACCCTGTTGGTGAAGTTGGTGAAATCATAAGTGGGCGCGGTGCCATTGGCGCCTGATCTGGATGATGTTACAGTGTTTATGTTGGGCCTTTACACTAAGGCCCGGTCTTGTCATGCTTATCAAGTTCAGCAGGGTGGAGGCAGTGGCAGCATGCCCACCTGCCACATCGCTGTAGCGGTTCATTAGTTCTTGCCTCCCCAAATTCATTCGACTGCATCCTTTCTTGATGCTTTTGACAGAACATACATGGTTGCCAGGTACACACAGCACTATGGGTATAATATTTATACAGGTCAGTTGGTGGACAGAATGTTCAGTGTGTCACCTGACCAACAAAACTTGATAAATCAAATTACCCATTTCTTTTCAGTTTAGTTGCCTAACAGGGTAGAATGTGAAATAGCGAAACCTAAAAGATAGACATGCCTTAACTTGTATCTTACGGATATCATTCCTTAAAATATGTGCATCACTTTGAGTGCCAATATAAAAAATTGCACAACAAGAAAAAAGTACACAGAGATAATATTATTAGTCTGAACAAAAAAAATAATTAATTACAATTTGCTACTTCAAGGCTTCTGTTAAAAAAAGTTAGTGAACATGTGAAGATGTTCTTGTGCTGTCCCAGAAAAAATTAAGCAGATGTTTAAAGTCTGGACAGATTTCACCCAATAGAGATAACCTGGTTGTAGGTCGCCATCGCAAGACTAAACTTGCATTTCACAAGATTACAGCTGGTCAAAGTTCTCTGTAATAAGGGAAAATTCACTGTTGACTAACCATTGCAGACTTGCAAACATTCCGAAAACGTCAACATCAACAACAGTTCATTTGACTTTGCCGCACACTACAAGTAGGGCCGTCACTAATTCATATTTTCAATATGTTGGGTAAAAGTAGTACTATTCACAATATTTTACATCGCAAGTGTTTTGGTTATGATTGGCATTCCGAATCGTTGAACCAACGTAATAAATAAACCACACTTTGAGAATTACACAGTAATTTGGTGTCTCTTTTTCAAATCAAAGTACATACATACCAAAGAATATTGTCTTGCGTCTTATGTAAGATTTTGAATAATTTATAAATATTTTGCAGAGTTCTACTTTTATCCAACATATTGAACCTAGTCTTCCTATACAAAAAAAGTTCATTGTACCAAAATATGAATTAGTGACGGCCCTACATGTAGTGTGTGGCCAAGTCAAATCAACTGTTAACCATAAAGTTTTCTCACTCTTTGCAGGTCTGCAACCATTAGTCAACAATGAATCCCCCTTATTACAGAGAATACTGACCGGCTGTAGAGCCAGGGATCAACATCTCCCATAGAAGAGTGGGAGGGCCACTCATTTACCAGAGAAAACCATGTGCTCTGGTGGCAGACATTGTCTATTGGTTCACAAGGCTAAGTGCTTTCAGTATATTTTAGTTTGAGACTTCTTTTATTTTGTCATATGCAATCACAGGTAGGACAGATGGACATGCTGGACTAATCTGTATGAGCATAAGACACAGTCAGGTGTGGACATCGACTTGCCGTAATATCTCACATGACTAGTGAGATATCGCTAGTAATTGTAATTAAAGATAGTAATTGTAAAATGTGGAAGCTAACTCTTTGCATGACTGCAGGCAAGTCTGACCCCTGACCTATGACTTACACCGTGATCATACAGTGTAAAAGACTTGTTTTCCTAAGTAGTGATGACTAAATCCATTTGAACAGTCAGTGGTACTCCACATCCAGTAGGGTAACAATCTAGTTGTCTAGGCTTGACTGAAACTTGAAAACCGCTCCCCAAACAGGTCTAACTTTAGTCATGCTTTTTAAATTATAGATTCAGAACAGAATACCAACTTTTCACTTCAAAGAAGCATAAAAATAAATGTTTGCTTTGGTGGTTGTGATAACCCACATTTCAGGTTTAGCAGTAATCTGTGATTCATGTAACTAGAAAATGCTCTGTCTCTGTGAAATTACAGAGACAAAGCCTTTGCACCATACAGTAACAGTCTCTAACAAATAACGAAAGACAAAAATGTCTATCTATTATTGATAGATTACCACTTTATATTAGCAGAAAACAGGTTCCTTAACAGTTTGTTACAGTGGGGAGTGTGATTGACAAATTATCAATTTACACAAATTAACAAACAAAGATAATACCAATATCCTTCTGTTTTCTTCATATGGTATAACTGAATCCTGCAAAAAAATAGATGGCAATGAACAGAAAGCAGTAGATCAAGGAGATTAAGTATTTACAACACCTACCTCTGATTCAAACGACGCTCATCGTCACTGCCAAAGTCCTGCAAATCAAGAAAAGGTAGATGAAACAGATACAACTGTTACCAATCTGATGCTAGACATCATAGCTCTACAGCCCAGCCAATGGTCTCAGGTGCACATCATTTCAAGCTGTGCTAACAATTCAGTGTAAGCTACATGCTTAGTCTCATTATAAGGCAAAATAATAGCATTAGCTCAGACAGTTATTTTTCTACAGACAAATAAGAGGAACCTGATTCGAACAACTCACAACAGAGACGTCAGATTTTTATTACAACAAAAACTACGGAAATGTAGGCATACAACCAACATTAATGTTTCAATATTTGTTTAAACTACTTCCAACCAATAAGCATTTAAAGTTTCACCGCAGTGGTCTTTAAAAAGGTTTCATTGTACCAGAAGGGACATCATAAACTGGGTGGGAGTATCAGGTTATAGCTACATGGTGACAAGTGACTGTAAGGTAGGCATACCTTTGTCTAGCAGTTTCACCTACTAAAGCCTGGGGGTTGTTAACCAAAGCACAACGAGTAAGAGGAACGTGTTGTCTAAGGTGGTCCAACAGTGTAAGAGGCAAGATCTGGTGGACATACAATCCAGCAGCGTGGGTTTGAATCCAACTTACTGCTCTTTCAGATAAAGAACCCCAGCCTCTATCTGTTACCACTTTTCTGTACAATAAGACATGAAAATGTAAAGAACATCACACTTGTGATGAGTGGAATGCGTTCAAACCAGCAAACAGATGTGTCATTGTTAAACAACATTGTTATAATGATACCAAACCTGCAGGTAAAGGCTTTTTTTTGTCGTGTAAAATGATAAGGTTGCTTCTGTAGATGTTCTACAGTATGCCCATTCAACTAGGCTAATACCATCAAGGTCCAGGTGAAACTTAAACCAGGAAGGTGTCAATTGCTGTGTTTAAATTGGGTTTCAGTTACCGCTGGGAATTGCCAGGGACCTTAAATACAATACTGCCATGATACTTAGGTGCCAAAATGATACGCATTCCGGATCTCATTGTCATGCCCTGGCTGCGAGCCCCTGGCCATTTCAGGGCAAGACTTTTTGTGAGGCCTCTAGCCCTCTTCATGCCATTGTGGGCTCCCCAGTCAGAGCAGCTGCATTCAGTTGACTCTGATTGGGGAGCCTACTTAGGTTCATTTCTAGCCACACCCGGTGTGGTTTATTGTTTGTGTTTGTATCTCAACAGCTCACG
>JACXGK010013832.1:0-12382 GCA_016801125.1 Novumbra hubbsi
GGGGGGGGGGGGGGCATAAGTCCCAGCTGGGCCCCGGAGCTGTGCAGGAGCGAGGGTACATGCTGTCTGAGCACCGCACATGGCTCCTCCTCCACAGTGTCGTCCACAGCCTCAGCCAACAACAGCGATGCGACCAGATGATGTGGGCGTGTCCTGGCCCGGGGGGGTTTCCGTCATTGGCTTGATGTCACGGTGGCCCTAGTGGCACTATAGTCAGCTGCAATATATTCGATACACTGCTTTAATATGAATGATTAAAGGACCAACATGGGCATAATGCAAAAAGCTTTCAAGTGACCTCACCCGGGAAACCATAGCAGTGTCTAACATAACTTATTGACTTCATAAACCACAGAATGCTCACCCCTTTGACATTTGGGATTGTATATATACAGTACGTATGGATTTTTGGCAGTAAAGTTGTAAAAGATAAAGGACAGATGTTTTACCGACAGAGTAGTGGTCGGAATTCAGCCCATCTCGCAGCAAACATAGACTCCAAAGTCAAAAGCAAAGGATGTTACTGAGACAGCACTTCTATGTGTGAACAATCATTGCAACAGATAACACCTGATCAGTCAGTATACCTGTGAGCCATATGCCCCAAAGTGTATGCTTGTATACATTTCGGTTGATTGAACTCTGATGCTGTAATTCTTGGTAAAACATAGTGTTTTAACCGACAGAAATTAAAGGTGACATTCTGAACTTTTGCCTCCATCTTTTAATAATATTTTCATATGCCTCGAATGTACAGCAAAAAATACCAATTTTGTACCAATCTTCATGAAGGGCACTGTAGGTTGATGTTATTCACCCAGAAGCTTTATTAAAAAAGAAAGATATTACTTTTAGGCGACAGGGTCTAGCAATAACCCCGTGTCTGTTTTCAAAGAGGCAGAGTTAGACACTTTTTCATTGGTAAAGTGGGCCTTTTAAGTACACCGATTATTGCAGGCATCTCTCCCTAAAATGGTCCAGGGGTCGGAGACTACATAGCTAGCTGGCTGCTGGCAGAAAACAACGTCCACTAGATTTATTTCAGGCTTTTATTTTGGCTGCAAATATTTCCATCAGGCTTACTCATGGTAAGTGTACCAGCCAGACACCTTACCACTTTCCCAGATCATATCTATAGCTAAACAATGCACACAAATCACAGCCACAAAAGCTCCCTGTGTGATTAAGCTGAAGGTAAAAAAGAAAAAGAGCAATGTCACGCAACAATCTTCTCGTCGGCTCATAGCACTGCAACACTTGCATTGTTAGAACCATTCTGTCAACCCAAAGTCTGGACTGGTGATGAGTCGGTGGACTGGTGATGAGTCGGTGGACTGGTGATGAGTCGGTGGACTGGTGATGTGTAGGTGGACTGGTGATGTGTCAGTGGACTGGTGATGGGTCGGTGGACTGGTGATGTGTAGGTGGACTGGTGATGAGTCGGTGGACTGGTGATGAGTCGGTGGACTAGTGATGTGTCGGTGGACTGGTGATGAGTCGGTGGACTGGTGATGAGTCGGTGGACTGGTGATGAGTCGGTGGACTGGTGATAAGTATGTGAACTGGTGATCAGTCGGTGGACTGGTGATGAGTCGGTGGACTGGTGATGAGTCGGTGGACTGGTGATGAGTCGGTGGACTGGTGATGAGTATGTGAACTGGTGATCAGTCGGTGGACTGGTTCTCCACCCGTATTGCGATCAGGGCTCCAGAGCCCTGGTGCTTCTCCAGACAGGAGGCGGCCATACTGAACAGCTCTCCTCTGCAATGTTAATACACACTTCCACATGAGAGGACATGGCCAGAGCTCCCCCACACTCATATTCCGGGTCACTACTCCCGAACTTCTGCTGCAATGCCACAGGCCGTGTGGGGGCAGGGGAGGGACAGCAGCCATGGGGGGAGGGGGGAGGTGTCTATGGCAGGCCCATACTTGTCTCCCGTCAATCATCCTCTTCTCATCTCCCCTCCGGCAGGACAGCCTATTGCATCAGCCCTGATTTCTGCTGACAAATGTCTTGATCGAGCCCTCCACCTTCTGTGCTCCAGATTGGGGCGAGATCTGCCTTACAAATGAGAGCACTGGAATCATAGAACGGTTAGGAGTGGGCGTTACTGTATGCAGCACAGCTCAGATGAGGATTTAATGTGGACTAACATTCCCACGTCCCTCTGAACATATTTAGCTTTGAGCTGCCTACATGCCTCCCGGTCATCTGCAACTCACTTTGTCCCTCCTCCCTCCCCAGCCTGTCACTCCCTCCCCAGCCTCGACACTCCCTCCCCAGCCTGTCACTCCCTCCCCAGCCTGTCACTCCCTCCCCAGCCCCATCACTCCCTCCCCAGCGCCATCACTCCCTCCCTAGCCCCATCACTCTCCCAGGCCCTGTCACTCCCTCCACATCACTCACTCCCCAGCCATGTTACTACTCTCACACACACACACACACACACATTGCTTTTTATATCAAAGGGAGGACCAATTATTTGGTACCGAAAATAAAAATGTTCCCTAAGACCTATTTCTAAACCTAACCTTGACATAAATAACCAAACCTTTGTGCCTAAACTAAACCTAACACCTAAACCTAAGCCCTAATTCCTAAACCTAGTCCTAATTCTGTGTCTAATAGTAAACCTAACCCTAATTCTAACCCTTACCGCCAAGCTTCTTGTTCTCACTATGCATGACTCTACTTGTTCTTCTACTGTAGCAAGGACCCCCCCGACACACACACACACACACCAACATTAAGGCCCAAACTTGTCTTAAACATGCAGTCTTCTCCTCTGTGTGTGTGCTGCGGCACACACCTGCACAGGCGTTTTCAGGGACACCAAGATGGATTGGCAGTCAGGTTATCTGGGCCTTGCTCTCCACTCTCCGCTGCACCTCCTCCTGGCCTGGAACCGTACCGGACACATCTGGTTCCGGCCCACCAGGGAGACAGAGAGATGACAATATATAGCGCTAGAACCTGGCCAAAACCAAACTAAAGCTAGCCAAGCAGGATTGAGGCAAGCCAGGAAAGTCCAGAACGGGTGGGGCCAGTCTGGCAGACATCCCCATTACAATACCGTCACACAGCTAGCTAACCCAGATCCCAATGTCCCACGACACCATCCCACAGACACAGGGCCAGTCTCCAGCCACAACCAGAAATAGGTTAAAGAGGCTAAAAATAAGAAACATTAATAATTTATATTTTTTTCAACCTGTACCTCAGATAGGAAATAGCACACTTCGCACAGAGACACGGTCTAATCGGCAGGTTTGGTAGAACACCGCGTTAGCCATCCTATTTTCTCAGTGTGATCTACAACTCTCAGTCACTTGAGAAGAGAGGGTGGTGGCTGAATGGGGGCTGTTCTACCTTTAGGGAAGACAGCATGGAAGGGTGCGTTGCAGTGGGGAACGGTGTGTTAGCATGTGTTCGCATGTCTCCAAGTGGTTCTCCTCCAGGTTCACACATCACAACGCATCGCAACGCAATGAGACCGTGTCATAGCAGGCCAGAGATAACACCATGACAACAGCCCGGACCGTCCCCTCCTCCATGTACCTCCCTGCCCGTGGCACATCACACAAGTCAGAACGTTTTCATTCAGCAACTCGTGTTTTTAGGCCAATGGTTCTCGGAGTTCCTTCTCTAAAAGCAGGTGCAAAGGGCAAAACGGGCTTTCCACTAAATACCTTTGGCAGCCGCAAAGCCCCCTGGGAGGAAGAGGGTTGTCTAAATACGGGTCTAATCTGCAACAAAAAAATGGGAAGGGACAAAGGAGAGAAACGAGAGAGAGAGAGGGGGGAAGTAACACACAGCATAACCAGTTAATTGGCCGCACGTGTTTTTGTCTGTTTCATGTGTTTTTTACTTTATTTTAGCTTCTGGATAACAGGATGCAGTTCCCTAGGGAACACTCTGGTACAGCAGCTCTTTACTGCAGACATTACACCCTAGTGCCCCCCCCCCCGTCCCACACCCGTCCCCCAGCTCCACACACAACCCCACACACACACACACACACACCTACACATGCAATATATTTCCTGAATATTGCCGTCCCAACATGCTGCCAGTAAGATAACACAGTGTTTCTAAATTCCCGTTGTGGCACAGTGAAACCTGTAATAAGCGTGCATCACAATAAAACTTCATCAGCATAAACTGCAGCGTGACACGTATATACCTTCCTCTCCTTTGACTTATTTTATGACGCCGCCAGGGCTTTCTATTAATCACTGAAAGTTGGCCAGGGTAATAACGCACAGACAGGCCTGGCCACAGATATAAACCCATTAGAGCTCCACAAGCCACAAACCCACTTCATTGTCATCTCAATGAATCAACAGAGCTTATTAAAAAAAAAGAATTGCCTGAACTCTGGACTCTGCAAGCTGTCGGACTACATGTGGCTCCACCTGAGAGATCATTGGCAGAGCAAACCAAGTCAGGAGATGACTCAGACTAATGCAGACTTCCAGGATTAAACCAGAGGTTTTAAACAGGACGCCTCAGATGTTATCAATCTTCAACCACACTGCTCGCATTTACCATGCATATCTCATGCCTGTTCAAGGCTAAAACTGAGACCTTGAGAAACGTCTTATCCAAAAAAGTTATAAGAGCACAACGAATGTCATGCTAAGGAAAAAAGCTAATGGGTTGTTTCTACCTTTACCATTATTTTTCAATGCTTTAAAAAAAACTACAGCACGTTTAGTGTCGCAGTCCAGAAAGAGGAATGTCATTACGGAGAAGAAAATAAATCTTGGAGAAAAATTGCTTTCACACCCCTTCCTTTTAGACTCGTTCACAACGCACACATCTAGACGCACACACTCCTGTTACCCAGGGGCTAAATTCTAACGAGGCACCCTCCCTGGTCTACAAGGTCTCCCATCACGCCAGCACCGATTGGCTTCACGCTGACCGGCCCCCTTCCCTCTTGCCCCTCCATACAAACACAGCCTTGAATTATTCAGCCTTTGCAGCAGGTCGACAGGCAGGCAGGCAGGCAGGGCCGAGGCTGATGAGCAGGTGGATGGGAGATTGCGGGAGTGTGAAGCCCAGTGGATGGCGCAGCGAGACGAGGCTCAGCACAGCCCCGCAGAGGGCCAGTTTAATTTCCCCTGCACATGGTCAGCCACTCTCTCAGGCACACACAGCCCACAGTTCAGCTCCCCCAAAAGGGAGAAGGGCCCAGAAGACTCTGTATATATGTGTGTGTGTGAGTGAGTGCAGCCTACTTCTTTCGGAAGAGTAGCTTCAATGCGGTAGCATCTAAAACAATCGTTTCTCTTCTATCACAGACCTTGCTAACAAATTCTGTATTAAGAGTGAACGTTCTTACTACGACTGCAAAACAGTGCACTTCAGAATGATGTAAGATAGATTGTGACTTATTTTAGCTTATATGAAACTCACAATATTAGAGTCATCTAACCATTTTTGTTTTGACAGTACAATTGTTAGAACCAAAAACACATTGATAATAAAAACATGTTTCTCAACAATGTGTGGCATCATATTGAATGATACATACCTACTCACACATATTCACACTGTAACACCGTCAACAGTCTTTGGATTTGAAGTCAGACAATGACGATGGAACCAGTGCAGAATGTCAGCCTTAATTACAGACTATTCTCATCCATATTGGATGAACCATTTGGAAATTACAGCACATTGTTGGGAAACCAAAAGTACTTGTATCTGTAAAAGTAAATTGACGTGTACACACACACCTATAACTTCCTGCATGCCTATCACAACTCACTATATGGCAGGTTAAGTAGAATAGTATGTTTAAATATACATTTTCACATTTACTGCTCTTTTATCCAGAGCAATTACATACATTGTTAGTTGCAAACATTTAGTACATACAGTATTTGTTTTGTAATAAGTTAAGTTAATGGGAAGAATGAGTTCATTCACCCAGCACAGCCAGAAAATAACTTGTCACCCGTCCAAACCTGGGCCCTCTCTAGGTTTCTACCTAAATGTAGGCCCTTTTAGGGAGTATTTCCTAGCCACTGTGCTTCAACACTGTTGTTGCTTGCTCATTAGCGTTTCTGGCAAGGTCATTAAAAATCAAATGTAATGTATTGATGATTGATTTATAGCTGGTTAATATTAGGTGGCCATGATTTGAGGGCCAGATTGAACATTTGGCCAGAACATTGGGGTTAACACTCCAACTCCTACGAGAAGTGCCATGGGATCTTTTGTGAGCCAGAAAACCCATTTAATGCCCCATCCCAGAGGCATTGGGATTTAATCTCTAGAACAGAGGGAACAGTGCCCTCCTGCACAACTACCAGCAGCATCTGGTCTTTCATCCATGGGCTGACCAGGACTGACCATGCTTAGCTGGCGGGACTACGGATTGACCAGTCCTCAAAGGAAGAAAAAGAGACATGGTTAAAAAAGTGCTTTGATGTTGGTCGTCTTGGACAAAAGTGTCTGCTAAATGACTGAAATATTACATGTAAACGTGAATACATGTGGGTACCCGATTATGAGATATGGTTTCTCAACTAAGCCCTACAGCTGTAGTAACAGCACCCTCTTAGCTAGAACCATATTTTCACCTTTCTCCCCTGGTTTTACAGAGGTTTGTGCAGTTCAATGGTGATTTTTGGATCCTTTCCAGACACCTAAACAGTAATTATGTTGTCTTAAGAAGATTTTCTTTTCTGTTACAGGTTAAATGCTAAAATAAATGTTTTCTAGACATTTCCAGTTACTACTGATAATGGATCATTTTTGGTTAGGCTGTGATACTGATTCTTTGAAGTCACATACAACATAAATGACTGATTTAGACTAGTGTGGATACTAGACAATTGTCAGGTTTGCTGTAATTTACTGGATATTGCAGGTCATTGACTTGTACGGCTGGAAATGCATTTAAAAAACATAGAGGAGAGATTATCTGGAAATAATTGTGTATGATCTTTTCCACTTCTGGCAAGATTTTCATTGATCATATAATTTTTCCCACTGTGATCTACAACCTGATCCTTTCCACTCAAGATGTGTGTTCCTGGCCAGACCAATCTTTAAAGAGCATGATCATATGTTGTCGCTCGAACCAATCTATATTACCACACAATTGTTGCGGATATCTTACTGGAGATCATTAATATAACCCCTAATCAACTGTCTGGGTTCGGTGGGGTTTTGGTTTCAGCAATCACATACCTGACGGATTTAGTTAAACGTAATGAGTTGATCATCTCGTGTTTGCTTTTGCTGGGCAGGTAGTTTGGGGAGCACAGCTGGTGGTTAACTTGAAAAGACGCTTTAGTGAAAAATATTTTGTTGTTACTCTAGAATGATCTATTGTCAGCATCCACCTTTTTGCTGCTCCACCCATGGCACCGTTCCCTGTAAAGAACTGAAGCTGCTGGGCATCTGCCACATCCCATGTATCTGCTCATTCTCTTCTCCAAGAACTGAGAGTAACTTTCATGTTTCCATCATTCCCGAGTCTCCCGAACTCCAGCCACCACTGTGCTATACAACCGTAAATACTACACAGACTACTATTTTACTTGGACCTGGAGGTTACGTAGGTTAAATAAATGGTTCTTCGCGTTTAGATGCTCAGGTTGGCAAAAATATAGACCTTTTTATTGATCAGAGACCATAAAAATGTTCCCTTATGGTTTAAGACATACATTTCAGACAGCATAATCTAGTCCCTGTTCTCAGTTTAAAACTGTATTCTGAAAAACTGCCTGACTCTAACAGACACCCCATGTCCAACAGCTCCAACACCACAAGAAATGCATGCTGTGTATTGAACACCCTCCGTCTCTGCTTTTTCATCACAAGTCACATGCTGAAAGGGGGAAGGACAGCGTATAAGGCAAGGAGATTACGATTATTTTCTGGGATCTCTTGGATTTGGGATGAGGGATTTTGCCAAGGATGTGGGATTTGTTATGATGCTGAGCTGTGTGGCGTGTGAAGTAAATCCTTTGTGGCCTTGCCTAGGGGACCAGGGTGAGCTCTGACACACGCCAATTGTCTTCTGAAACATCTTGTCAGACAGGTGGTGTTTGTCCCCTTGCTACTGTCAAATGTTCTAAGAACAATGTGGGCAGTGTGTGGAATTGACCAAGCTTTCTAAAAACTGTCTATGAATGCCTATGGTTTATTAGTCAAGAATAACTTGGTGATTGGTATCTTTCAACACAAACACCACACACACACACACACTGACACTAACAGCCATGTATATGTTACACAATAACACACAGACAGATCGGTGAAGTGAGCAGAGTGTGATCATAGCAAGCTGCCATGTTCACGTTTTTTCTTAATACCCCGACACGCTTTCTCGGTATCCACTGGCAACGGCGGCACGCCACATCCACCGGGACAGCTGTGAGAGCCTCTGCTATTCTGTGGCCAGCTTGTGCCACATCCCTGCCCTAGGCTCTACCTCACTCTCCCGCCATGCCACTGACCGGCATAGATCTACATTCCAGCCCAGTACACAGACATCAGGCCCTACTGTGCATTTCCGCAGCAAATGTCGTCCGGGGGACTTTAGCCGTACAACATTGTGGTGGGCAATTCCTTGTTGAGTCCACAGAAGGCCAGGTAGCAGTGAGCATGAGGGCAGAGTATGCAGGCAGGCAAACCAGACGTAGCGGGCCTGGAACTCATTTGTCTGTTCTTGTATACGCCTGAATGATGCACTCTGCATTTATGTTGACTATATGCTTATGTACCGTCTATGTTGGTTTGGTTTCACATTGATCAGTTGGCAGTCACATGACACACCTTTTAGCGGTGGGGACAGCCGGTGGTGAAGGAGTTAATGACAAAACACAAGCGTTCATAACTCATAACTCTTCCCCTGGGAATTCCTAGTTTACATTAATTACACCGTAGCCCCTGGCAAACTGCATATCAAGCAGTATTTTGCAAACAAACAACTGGCATATCTACTTACCGTCAGCGCAGTAGGGCAACGGGGGTTGTTTCTAAAAGAAAGCTGGATGTCTGGCTGGAAGTCTGGCTGGCTGTTGGTCTGGCTAGCTGGTGAGAGCCTGCTGAGCGGAAAGCTTTTCCAGCCCACAGAACACACAGCCCACTATTAACTGCTCCCAGCCATCCGGCTACACTAAAGCATATCTACTACACACATGTTCTCTCTGACTGAACGTCTTCATCCATTCCTTCTCCTCCCTCTATCTCTGTCCCTCTCGCTCTACCTCTCTCTGTGCGAATGTGGCTACGAAAACGCACATAATAGTACAAGTTTTGTCTCTGAACGGCCCCACGGTAGAGGAACATGGTCTCTGATGGCTTGACGGTAGCAGTGTTTCGCCAGTGACATTACAGTGGCTGGAGCAGTGGCCTCGCACGCGCTGCTTCCAGGGGGGGCCAGTGGGGGCCAGTGGGGGGCCAGGGGGGGCCAGGGGGGGGCCAGTGGGTCTGCGCTCGCTTTGAGACCGCCAGGATGATGGGCTGCTAGGGTAGCGATACCTCCGACGAGACACCTGATTCTCATTCACCACGGGGGGGAAGGCTTGCTCTGTTGGGGTGGAAGTGCATGTGTGTGCTTGTGTGAGTGTATGTCGGGGGGGGGGGGGGGGTCTGACACACATCAACGTCTGCCTGTTGTATTTGCCTGACATGTTTTACCTCAGGAAGAGAGGAGGCAGCGGGATCTCAGCAGGGGCGGAGGCCGGAGCCAGGAAACACAGCAGAAGGGGGGAACTGCTTCCCCGCACCGCCACCCTCACCTCTGTGTGTTCACCGTGAGGCCAAGTGACACTTGGTGTAATTACAACTCAATGGTGAGCAGTCGAGGGGTTTCATTTATGGAAAGTGCAATTTTGCTGCTCCTGGAGTACAGTGGCTAAGATCTTGGATGGCTCATTTGCGTAGAGAAAGCGTTCCCTTTCTGGGTCTTTCGTAGTTTGTCATATGTTTTGTCAACAATGTTTTGCTGGACGCCTCAATATACAGTTACCGCATGATTACCATTTTATGTTTTTTGTGAATGTAAATGGAACACGTCTAGAGGCCAAAACAAACCAATGCATAATAAATAAACCTGCATAAAGAGTAATAGAGCATAGTTGTAACTTCTCCCTGACAAAGCCATTCTGGCTTGGTGGTCTTTAATACCATCCATCCTTGTGGATGTTGAATCTTACAAAGGCCAGATGGTTTAGAGATGGTTTTTTCTCACCCAGGCTCTCTGTGCCCGGTACCCCTCATTTAAACATTCATCCACATCTCGCCTTCTAATCCCAGTGGTGGGTCAACCCTGACGGATGCCCTCCCAGGCTGGGAAGGGGGCGCAATTAGCAACTTGTGGGATGGAAGAGACTACAAGCAGGGCGGAATGAGCAAGGAGAGAATCCCCCTCTCTTTAACGCACTGCTAAACACAGTTATAGCCTCCGCGAACGCATCTCTTGGCGTTTTCTCTTAATATTCAAATGCTATTTAAGAAGAAAAAAAGCCCCATCCAGCCTGGAGCTTAGCAAATTTGAAGGATAAAAGACACAACTTGTTTTTTCAAGAAAGTGCCAGAAATGTTCAAAGTTTGCTGTGTTACTATTTGCATCTTTAATGTGAAACATGTGCCCATTGGCCGGGCTCCTTCTTGTCTTCTATGCAGCCTTTCTATCTGTGATGTTCTCCCATGGAGGTCTGATCTGGTTGTCCTTCTACAGCCAGTCTGTGAAGTTCTGATCTAGACAGGGTTCTACAGCATGTATTTCGGTAATGTTCTCCCATGGAGGTCTGATCTGTTCATGGTTCTACAGCCTGTCTTTCTGTGATGTTTTCCTGTGGAAGTCTGATCAGGTCTCTACTCACATCTAATACTGCTGTCCACAATTTCTTTGTTTTTATCTACCATAGTGGTAGACTACTGCTTTTGCTCAAACACGCACACACACACACTGTGGACACAAGTCAACAGAGATAGTATGCAAAAAACACCCACAGAAAATATTTTGCGAAAGCAGAGATGATCTCTCTCGGTCTTTCCCTCACACAAGCACACACAAATGGGCGCTATTTCTCTTATGCATACAATTTATGCTTTTACGCTTTTTGGTTTTCATAATTTTCTAAGCATATTCAGTACACAACAATGAGTAACTATGCCTTTTGTAAAGAGACCAATTTGGGAAAAAAAACTATTAAAGAACAAATGAATGTCATTGACTCAGAAAGCATGGGTGGAGTGCGTTTGCTGGATGTATCCCTCAGAGAATAGAGAAATGGAACAGTTCAAACCGGCTCTTAGAAGCCCAGGTTATTGGTTGAGCCGGAGCAGGCTGGTGGGTAGTGGTGCTGTGTTGTTCAGATGGCACATTCTGGTGAAGGGTGCGACTTACCCCGGGCAGTGTTTTCTGTTCATGGAGGGCATTCTGGGCTTTGATGGCCGACTCGCGGGCACAGTAGGTGAGGAATGCACAGCCTGAAAAACAGAGGGGAATTAAGGAGCAGCAGAAACTTTGTCAAGGCATCCCAAACACCGAGGACTGAACATGAGAAAAGACACTAAACATGGATTGCAACATTTGCTCAGCCACAGGAAGACTGACTACAGGGCACAACGACATTTGGCAAACATCTCTGTTTACAATCTACTCCCATCCACCAACCCTGACGGCTTTTCCTCAACCTGGTTTAGGCCTTTGTCAGTCTCCATGTAAAAAGGGAAGTGCCCCTCTAAAAGGAAGCCAGAGTTGGTATTGGAGACCTCTTCATACGGACACTCTCAAGGCAAACGCCCATTCTATTCCCCTTCGGTCTGGGCTCAGTGCCAAATGCCCAGGTCCCCGTTTGGCCTTGATTTCTTTCTCTCTTTCTTTTATCTCCAGTGTTCTCATCTCCTTCTCCCTCTATCTCTCTCCCCCAGCCCCCAGCCCCTATGCCAAAGCTCGGGCACTGCCTGGCCCAAGTGCCCACACGCTGGCGTAATTCTAACTGAGATCTTTTGACAGCAGCAGAGAGAAGCGGGGGGGGGGGGGGGGGGGGGGGGGGGGGGGGGGGGGGGGGGGGGGGGGGGGGGGGGGGGGGGGGGGGGGGGGGGGGGGGGGGGGGGGGGGGGTAGAGGATGACACCACTGTGCAGACGGTGGGAGGGACGAAGGAACGGGGGGAGGGATGAAAGAACGGAGTGAGGACAGGAGAAATGGAGGGAGGACGGAGGAATGGAGGGAGGGCAGGAGGAATGGAGGGAGGATGGAGGAATGGAGGGAGGGCAGGAGGAATGGAGGGAGGGCAGGAGGAATGGAGGGAGGATGGAGGAATGGAGGGAGGGCAGGAGGAATGGAGGGAGGGCAGGAGGAATGGAGGGAGGACGGAGGAATGGAGGGAGGACGGAGGAA
>JACXGK010013833.1:0-12387 GCA_016801125.1 Novumbra hubbsi
TTCTAAAGAACCTGTCCTAATCATCTGTCTCTGTTTCTAAAGAACCTGTCCTAATCAAGCTGTCTCTAATTCTAAAGAACCTGTCCTAATCATCTGTCTCTGTTTCTAAAGAACCTGTCCTAATCAAGCTGTCTCTAATTCTAAAGAACCTGTCCTAATCATCTGTCTCTGTTTCTAAAGAACCTGTCCTAATCAAGCTGTCTCTAATTCTAAAGAACCTGTCCTAATCAAGCTGTCTCTGTTTCAAAAGAACCTGTCCTAATCAAGGTGTCTTTGATTCTAAAGAACCTGTCCTAATCAAGCTGTCTCTAATTCTAAAGAACCTGTCCTAATCAAGCTGTCTCTAATTCTAAAGAACCTGTCCTAATCATCTGTCTCTGTTTCTAAAGAACCTGTCCTAATCATCTGTCTCTGTTTCAAAAGAACCTGTCCTAATCATCTGTCTCTGTTTCAAAAGAACCTGTCCTAATCATCTGTCTCTGTTTCTAAAGAACCTGTCCTAATCATCTGTCTCTGTTTCAAAAGAACCTGTCCTAATCAAGCTGTCTCTAATTCTAAAGAACCTGTCCTAATCAAGCTGTCTACCTCTTTATCTTCCAGAGTGCTGAGTGTTGATGGCGTTGCGTTAGGCTAGAGGACAGGAAGCAGTCATCAAGATGAACTCCTTGCCGTCGATGGATCGGCACATCCAGCAGACCAACGACAGGCTGTTGTGTATCAAACAGGTAGGAAACACAGATGTCTGCTGAGACATCCAGTAGGTCCGGGGTTCATTTCCCTGCTATAACACCCTCATGGTCTCCAATATCCCCAAGTCGTCCTCCATCAAAGTGGCATTTGCAGGTATCTAAAAATAAGGATGACGTTTTTGTTGATCCATTACAGTAGGTCACGCCCACGTTGCTCGTGTTGATCCTGTCAACTACGACGAGGGGAGACTACTTCTCCAGTCTACAACTGCTCTCTCCGCAGACATGCCACACCGCCTTATATGGCGAACTGTTAGCCTAGCCATTAGCTACAGCTACACAGATCAGGTTACGCCGGGCTGAAAGAGAGACAAAGACAGTGTTCGGGAGAGATGCCATACTTCGCACCCTCACCCTCCTAACAGACCCTTCTCCACATACTCCTTGTTGATTTCTCGGGCTGTTCTTCCATCTCCTGGTTCTCTCCAGCTTCCCGCCATTCTCTCACGAGTCACGAACGTCTCGTTCCGTAGTGCGCGGTGCAGCTCTACATACACCTCACCGTACGGGGCTGTTTTTTTAGTTCGGGTTCCCGGCCAAAGGGCCAGTGGGCTGAGCTGTTTTCTACTCGGGCGGAGAGCGAACAGCCCAATCCCCAGGCGGGCCAGTGTAAACACGGACGTTCGGCGGAGGACTGGGAGACTTTGAAGTCTGTCTGTCTGTGAGGGCTGCCGACACCTCCCCACCCCTTGCTCTCTTACAACACGGGGGCCCTGGTTTCTCCATCTGTTGTCTGGCGCCTCCACCACTCCACCGTCACAATGTTCGGTTACATCACCGCTGCTCCTCTCTATTAAGGTCCGGCGGGCGGTCGGGTAATTCTCGTTTCTGATTTCCTGTCTGTTGTGTTCCACCGAATTACGATCACGTTACCTAGCTGTCATGTCCCCTCAGATCTGCAAACACTCCAAGGGCAGCAGCTAATGGAAAGAGTGAGGAGCTTTCTTTGGACTGAGATTGGTGCTTTCATTTTGTCGGTCCCAGTGCCCATTCAGTCACCCAGTCCTCTCCTTGCTGCTATTATCCCCGTCGCACTGGCGTGTAGGCTGTACGTAGGCTGTACGTAGGCTGCGGGCTGTACGTAGGTTGTACGTAGGCTGTGGGCTGTACGTAGGCTATGGGCTGTACGTAGGCTGTACGTAGGCTGTACGTAGGCTGTACGTAGGCTGTACTTAGGCTGTACGTAGGCTGTTTGGCTGTACGTAGGCTGTGGGCTGTACGTAGGCTGTATGTAGGCTGTACGTAGGCTGTACGTAAGCTGTAGGCTGTACATAGGCTGTACGACTCGCATCGACCGGCAGTAACGTCATTACACCACCCAGGCATCCACCCGGTCCCCCCCATCTCCCCTACTCCCTCGTGCACCTCCCCAACTCCCTGTCTCCACTCCCTCCCATTACGGTCCCCACGTCTTGCCTATTTGTCTCATCCGTCCTTCTCGTCATTTTCTGTCTGATAGTTCACTTTCACAATCACCATCTCCACACCACAAAAGATCAACCGGTAAAGACTCCTCACCATCTCACAGCTGTCTGATATTGCTGTCTGTTCTTAAGGCCTGCCTCTGTGGGCAGATGGACAGAAACACAGTCCGAAACACAGACACTACCACTTTCTCTCTCTCATAGGAGCTCTATTGTCAGACTGAGCTAAATCCTGTCTTTCAGACATTCACCTCAGCTGCCCTGTAAAGACAATACCTCTAACTGTGTGTGCGTGTGTGTGTGTGTGTGTGTGTTTCTCGTCTATGCAAGGACAGCGCAGAAAGAGACGTTTCAGCCAGGATGAGAATAATAAATGCTTTTAAGTGGGGCTCAATCTCGTTGGCCAGAACAAGCCAGCGCACAAGAGCCATTAACCTCCTGAGCTGTGGAGGGGGATATAGAATGGGAGAGAGAAGGATGAGCGAAGGAGTTAAGGGAGGAAGAAAGACAGACTGAGTGGGGGAGGGAGAAAAAGAGTGAGGAGAGGGGAAGTACAGAGTGAAGGTAGAGACTGAGAGGGGGTGAGACAGAGGGAGGAGAGGGGAAACAGACAGACAGCTAAAGGGAGGGGGAGGGGAGACGACAGAGGGGGAAAAGAAAGAGAGAAGAGAGCAGAGTGGGAACGAGAGAGGTTGAAGGGAGGGCCATTGAGCAGGAAGGAGGAAGAAAGAGGAGGAGGAAGAGGCCTAGTTGAATACAGTTCATTGTGCTGAGTAGTATGTGCACTGAGGAAGAGGACGGAGGGAAAGTGAAGGTCTGCACGCACAAAATGCAGCGCCCCCTCCGGCCTAAAGGCGCTCACAGGAGGCGCGCGGTTGGAGGGAGTCCATTATCAGTAAAGGCGGGAGTGCCGTTCTCCCCCGGCGGGCGTTCAACAGCGGTCACGCCCGCGATGCTGACCGCGCTGGAGCCAGGTGAACAATGTAGCCCGTCGGGTGAGACCCCGCTATGTGGTCCACAACCTAGGCCCGTCCGTCTGGGAACCCTTTGGATTCCCCCGCTGGCTGTCTGGAAAGAATGCTAAGAATTGTGTTCGTAGTCAAGCGAACTTCAGCTAGAACAGACGTGCGTTTGTACGAGTGCATTTAAGAATTTTAATGGTTCCAAAGCTGGCGTTCACATTTCGAGCGGCAACGCGGTTGCTTGTTTGGTCTGGGTTAGGGAGAAAGGGACAGGGTTTAATCCCTGGGTGTCTGCATGACCCTGTACGGGCCCTCGGCCCCTCTCGGGAACGCCCACTCAGGCCCTGCTGCATTGTGGGTATAGAGTCCTGCTTAACAATACATCAAGCTCCCCGGGTACCCCCCCACTCATATACCTAATCCTCTGTTCTGTTCTCAGACTCCTCTCTTCATGACTCTCTTCTTACTTCTTCATCCAGGTCTCCTAAATAAAACCCCGTCTATGTTAAAATGCTAATGCTGTTCCCAGTCATATATTTTTTTCCACTGAATATTTATATATATTTTAACAAGTATAAAAAAAATTTTTTTGGGCATTTCTTTATAGTATATAAACTTCAAGGATACATGTGTATAGTGGAACAAACACAAAGATAGGACAGCCAGTATTATACTCATGTATTTATCTTCATTAGCTACGAGGTCTAGTTCCACAATTTAGCGGAAGATCCAGAAACTGAACCGTGTAGGGTTTCGGCCCCTTTTTTAGAAATTGCTCATTTATTTATGGGGACAGAAAATTAACTGTACAAATAAACATATTGTTAATTTAAATTGTCAGATTTTGTTCTTTGCATTTGATGACTTTTTGTAATCTGTGACCCAAGGATCTGTCTTCCCTGGTCTAGCAGGGCTATACAGAAGTCATCGTCAATTCCTGTTAGTTTCTACGTGGTTTTGTCGGTTTGTTTTTCTTCAAAAAGTTTTGGATTTACTTGGCTTGTTAAGAACATTACACCTATTGGCTCTGAAAACCTCCTTGGTCGCTTTCGCAGTGTGTTTGGGGTTATTGTTCTGAAATGGGACGTCCAAGGAGTTTTGGGGCATTTGGTTGGAACATAGATGTGGACAAGTGAGCCAATTCCAGTGGCAGTCATACAAGCCATAACACATTCTCCACTATGTTTCACCGATGAGGTGGTAAACTTTGGCGCATGAGCAGTTCCTTTCATTCTCCAAACTTCCCTTTCTCCATCACTCTGCTACCGGTTAATCTTTATCTGTCCAAAATAATTTTTTCCAGAACTCTACTCTGTTCTTGAGTCTTTCCAGCATCTAAAAGCCTAAACCCCCTGAGGTAATGCTGGTGTCTTTTCTTTATAGTACTCTGTGACACATTCCCACGTCTTAGAAAGGGTTTTTGACCTGTTAGACCTGTTAGGCACTTTCAATTTCTTCACAATTGAAAGTAGTTTATATTAGTTTATATATCTCTAATGTTCCGACTTAAAGTTTTCTGATAGATTAACTCTGATTTTTCTCCCTCGTGGTCTGTCTTTGCTCCCTCAAACACTGGTAACGATGCCTCTGCAATCTAATGCTTCCTACAGTTATTTATCTGTCTCTCACAGGGCCGTGGAGGGATTTGTGGCTCATTCCTCCATGAAGCACTGCTTTATCTCAGTGACATTTATGGCTCCAGAGCCTTAGAAATGACTTTGCAACTCTTTCCAGACTGATATGAATCAACAACAGTTTTCAGGAACCTTTTTTTATCATGATGTGATGTGGCTTTGTTACCTGTGTGCTGACAACTTCAGCCTGGTGGCAAGGGCCCAAGGTAGTGATATTAATATTGGATAGCGCTGGACCAAACCAGTTCTAATTGTTTCCAGAGGTATTCAAACACCTTACCCTAATAATCGTTTTCATGAGTTTTAATTAAATAATAGGCAATGACATTTTTCTCACCTGAAGATTGCATGTTTATTACCCTGCATAACCAATTCATAAGCAGGCACCTGCAGTTACATCTGACCAAATTCACAAATACATCTGACCGTCAATCATTACAGGATAAACTACTTCTTCACACCACTGTGCATGTCTTGTCGAGTGAGATCACGTGTAATAGCCAGGTTTTTCTCTTTTTCGCCTGACAGCACTTACAGAACCCAACCAACTTCCATACAGCAGCGACAGAGCTGCTGGACTGGTGTGGAGATCCCCGAGCCTTCCAGAGACCCTTCGAACAGAGCCTCATGGGATGCCTAACGGTACGCTCACCTTATCAAGACTCTTCCGGAATGAAATCTACATAACTATACTTCTCTAATCTCCCTGCTCATCTCTCTGGATCTAGAGATCAAACTGTTCACGGCGTTCATCAACAGAGCATTATGTGCTCACCACTCATATTTTTCTTATATGCTCACCACTCATTGTACTAATTGTGTCAACTTTGTGTAGATTTTGTGAATTTTTGTCCATGGCCCTAAAATAGTTTCAAGCTTTTGAGCAAAATTTCAGATGTTGAGTCGAAACGTGGACATTTTGAGAATTCTGAGCAAATTTCAGCATGTTTTCAGCAAGGAAACATCTAAAGCAACACTTCCTTTGGCCTTCATTAATTTTCACTTTATCACAAATGAGTTCATAAGAGATTTAAGCTTGACACTTTCAGCACACATCCCTCTGTTAAAAATAGAAACACGCTTCTTAATGTTTGTGATGATGCTTCAGTATAGAATGTAACTTCCTCAAAAATGTTTCATAGCATGGGGTCTTATCATCTAAATGGTATCATCAGAGACTATTCATATATGATGGTGCGGTTGTAATCACTTTTAAAGAAAATATATTGACCTTTTAATCTGGTGTATTACATTACTGTAGTCTTTGGCCAACAGATTTACTGACTGGGTTGTGTCTGCTCTATGATCGTTACCCCATTGAACGTATATATTGAACAGTTAATAAGAGAGAAAAGCTATTGATGGAAAATCATTTGGCCTAGACCACCTAGTTTAAAGATCGTTGTGCCTCTGATATCGTCAGACAAGGCAGCAATATTGGGGGTGGGGATGCTTTCAGAACACACGTTTATTTTAGTGTGCACATTCACATTCTTTGGGATAACATTTCAGACAGTCTTCCAACCAAACAACGGTTGTTTGTGTCTCAAAATCACTGATCGTCTTTTAAAATCTCCCAGTTTATGATTATAAGTTAATTCCTGTTTGCTGAAGAGAGGCATATTGTGACAGTTCACGCTTTAGCAATACTGAAGGACTTGCTCCCGGCTACTCAACAGCGTGCAGTGTTTAGTATGTGTACAGAGCTGTCAGTGAGACGGAGAGATTAGGCGATGTTGAGGAGCGGGGAGGAGAGTTGGGAGATGTCATTGTTTAATAATCTGATCCCGTGTTGTCCGGATGGAACTAGGTTGACTTCCATATACTTAGGCATACCTCTCTGTGTGAGCTAGGCCTGTATGTGTCATTAGGATTCCCATTGTTGCACATGCATCAGCTACTCTTCATCTGTGTGGTGTATCTTCTCATGCTTGCCCATACGCATACTATTGCTACCCAACGGAGAACTATATATACTGTATATACAGGTGCATCTCCAAATAGTACATTTGGTTCCATTTATATATATTTTTTTTTTTAAAGTGTCAGCTTCATATGTTCTAGATTCATTACACATAAAGTGGAACATTTCCGGCCTTTTTTGTTTCAATCTTGATGACTACGGCTTACAGCTCATGGAAATCAAACATCCAACTGATACAAATATCAGAATAAAACTCAAATCAGCTAATTAACTCCCTGAGCCAGTCTGGTTCAGTGCACACAACCACTATCATGGGGAAGACTGCTGACTCAACAGTTGTCCAGAAGACACTCGCTGACACCCACCATCAGGAGGGTAAGCCACAGAAGGTCATTGCTGAAAGGGCTGGCTGTTCACAGAGTGCTTTATCAAAGTATGTTCATGGAAAGTCGACTGGGAAAAGTGTGGTAGGAAAAGGCGCACAAGCAGCAGTGATGCCCGCAGCCTCGAGCTGATTCTCAAGCGAGGCCGATTCAAGAACTTGGGGGACCTTCACAAGGAGTAGACTGAGGCTGGAGTCAGTGCATCAAGAGCCACCAATGCGCAGACGAGTCCAGGAAATGAGCTACACGTATCACATTCCTAGTGTCAAGCCACTCCTGAACCCGGGTCAACGTCAGAAGCGTCTTACCTGGGCGAAGGAGAAAAAGATCTGGACCGTAGCTGAGTGGTCCAAAGTTCTCTCTTCAGATAAAAGTCAGTGGTGATTTGGGGTGCCATGTCATCTCCTGCTGTTGGTCCACTGTGTTTTATCAAATCCAGATTCGAAGTATCTGTCTACCAGGAGATTTTTTTTTAGCACTTGTTTCCAGATTGCCTGCACGCCACACTGCATTGATGCAGTAATTCATGCAAAAGGAGCCACAACCAAGTATTGAATGCATACATTAACAAACTTAGAAAACCTTTGCTGGTGATTTGAGTTAATTAGCTGATTATAGCTCTTCTCAGGTCGACAATTCTGTATTATGAAAAAAATATTAGAATAGTTTGAGATGTTCTTGTTGTTCAGATGTTGCTGTTCTTTATGTTTTCACCATGTCACGCCTGGTCCCTATAGGACTGCTTTAGGAAGTAAAGGCCTCTCCACATTGCATTTTAAAAACCATGTCAGTATGAAGTTTGTTAATTTGTCATTTCTAACTGTACAGGGGGTAGCTGGCCATTTGGGATGGACTTAACTTCTGATGCCGGGTGGTTTTAGATGTGAAACATTTTAACGTATCATAATGTTTTCTGACCGGACCCGTCTGTGGCTGCTCATTGTGTAGGGGAGGGTTCCGCTCACTTATCAACTGTTTCTTTCTCCGCCTTTTGCTCTCTCTTCCTGCCTCTCTCTCTCTCCTTCCCTGCCCAGGTGGTGAGTCGTGTGGCAGCCCAACAAGGCTTTGACCTGGACCTTGGGTACCGGCTGCTGGCTGTGTGCGCTGCCAACAGAGACAAGTTCACGCCCAAGTCCGCAGGTTAGAGGCGCCTCGTAAAAATGGGGGGAATCTCAGGCAGTCTTAGCCGTGTCCATCAACGCATGCAATGGAAAGTTTGTTGCGACAGAATCTGTCAAATGAACGCCAGCCCGGTGGATCGTGAAGTTGCCAACAGTCGTAAGGAACTCACAGTACCCCACACCACTACTTGCCCGACGTTTCAATCTTTCAGGAGGCCGTTTTTGTTGGTGTTTTTCTGAGTTTTTGTTGGTATAAGTTTGTCTGACCACATTCTGGTCCCAGACATGGTATGCATCCCAAATGGCAGCCTGTTACCTATGTAGTACACTCCTTGTAACCACATTCCTATAAGCCAGTGGTATTCAACTCTGGACCTTGAAGTTCCACTTCACACATTTTTTCATTGCAACCCCCTAATTGGAGTCTTATTTAGTCCTGGGTTACCAGGTGGGTGCAATTGATGATGAGGTAGAACAGAAAACCAGCCGGCCCCGGACCTCATGGGGTAAGAGTTGAATACCCCTGCTATAAGCCCTTCTTCTATACAGGGAATACGGTGCCATTTTGGAATATAACCATGGTCATGTTTTTAGGGCTTCTGTGGGTTTGTTCATTTCTGCGTTGTGTAAACTGCTTGTCCGCTAACTCAGACATGACACATATGGGCAGAGTTCATTGTAACAGCGAGTATTTATAGCAGCTATTAATCTTTAATGTGCCATTGAGAAGAGTTGTCCGGATGTCAAACAGCCTCAGAAAAAACAGTCAACTCAACAGTCTCAATACAAATGCAAAAGCGCCGGCGTTCACGCACGCACGCACGCACACACACGCACACACGCACACAAACACACGCACACACACACATGCGCACATCTCCACACGCTACAGTAATGCTGTCCTCAGACACTTTGCCTCTCACATTCAATTCCTCCGATCCATACCCCACTCTGCGTCAGAGTGTCCATTTATCTGGACAGACCGGGATGGGAGGGAGAGGGAGGGGGAGAGAGGGAGGGGGAGAGAGGGAGACGGAGAGAGGGAGACGGAGAGAGGGAGGCGGAGAGAGGGAGGCGGAGAGAGGGAGGCGGAGAGAGAGAGACGGAGAGAGAGAGACGGAGAGAGGGAGGCGGAGAGAGGGAGGCGGAGAGAGAGAGACGGAGAGAGGGAGGCGGAGAGAGGGAGGCGGAGAGAGAGAGACGGAGAGAGAGAGACGGAGAGAGAGAGACGGAGAGAGGGAGGGAGAGAGAGAGAGGGAGAGAACGTGTGATGGATGGGGGGGATGTGGGAAGAGGTGTCGAAAAGGCCTGACAAATGCCACAGCTGGTAGAATAAATAAAAAGGGACATTGGAAAGTATTTTAGTAACCATGGTTACCTCAAGCATGTGTTGTGGATCTAATGGAATGTGATGGCTTGGGTTTTGGGGTGCGTAGAGTGAAGCACCCATCACGAGGGAGTACAGAACCACGCCTAACAGCCAGTACGCACGGCAGAATGACGGTTCTCCATTTCACCTCTCATCCAAACCCGTGCGCATAGGCAGAGCGACATATAGATAGAAAGACAGACAGACGTGTGTTTACCGGTGTGGGTTTTATTGGTATAATGGGATTGTTGTGCAGGGCTCAGGTTGGACTGTCTGGTCTGAATGACAGTGCCCATCATTTCCAGGCCTCGTGATGGCTCGGGGATCTAATAAACAGGATTTGGTCCGGGCCTGGAGAGACCCAATTGGCATCCTATTGCCCACTGAACCCGGTCACAATGTGTACACTGCTGTGAGAACAGGGTGACCTTTAGGACACAGACGTTGGGATTCGGGGGAGGGAAAGACGTTAATGCGCAGAGCCTAATGGGAAAGGTCCTGACGGATATTCTATAAAACAGGGGTACGAGAGGGAGGAGATGTATGGTGCTGAGAAGGAGGACGTGAGCGATAAACCGGAAGACATAGAAGGATGTGGGGGTGACGGGAGAGGAGGATGCAGGGGAACAGAGAGAGACGTTGAAGTTGAGAGTTATGGAATACATATCAGACAGATCGGGGCTCGGACTGGTCTCAGTCAGCCGCCATCCATCTCACCTCGGTTTAGAGAAGGTCTGTCTGAAGAACCAGACAAGAAGGCGACAGGCCCAGAACACACACAAATACACTTAAACACACCACAAGGAGGCTGGAGTAGATGATGCAGAAGCCCATCAACAGCCCAGTCTCTGTGTGTGTGTGTGTGTGTGTGTGTGTGTGTGTGTGTGTGTGTGTGTCTGCAAGTAGAAAGTGCAGTCCTAGCACAATCCTATGACAGCCAGGCTGGCGACAGAGGGCCCCGCATCCGACACCTGAGAGCCCAGACTGTGAGCAGGAGTCTGGGATCCACTCTGGCCATCTCTAGGGAGGGGAGGGGCCCTCCTGCTTTTCTTGTCTCCACCTCCACCCTGTAAGCCTATCGATAATACAGGGACAGGATTGTTGCTGCAGCGACCTTAGAGCTTAAAGTAAGAGCGAGTTTGATTTTTGTCCACAAATTGGATTGTATTTCTGTTGAATGGAAACAGCGGTTTACATATTAGTTAACGCTTTACTGTAGTTAGTTGTCTTTAGATATTTATGGATCAAACCAGGGGCCATTCTGTCTAAACCAGGGGTGCCCAAACTTGGCCCGCGGAGACCTTTAATTTGGCCCGCCACGCCATATAATATAATACAGTTTGGTATTAGTTTTCACTAACAATTTAGAGACATTGTCAGCCTTAAGTTTTCACTTGCTGCAAAGCTGCTTTGCGCATTCTTGTCCGTCCAGAGGTTAGGATAAGGTGTCTTGCATTTGTGATCTCCTAGAGCCTGATATTGACTTGCCATATTAAACTACATTTAGCATGATTAAACTCAAACCGTACCAGTCAAAAGTTTGCAGGCACCTTTTCATTCAAGGGTATTTCTTTATTTTGACTATTTTTCGCGTTGTAAAATAATAGCAAAGACATCAATACTATGGAACAACTCATATGGAATCACGTAGCAACCCAAAAACGTGTTAAACAATATCAATCAGAATTCATATTATATTTTAGATTCTTTAAATTAGCTGCAGTCTGTCTTGATGACAGCTTTGAAGATTTTTGGCATTCACTCAACCAGCTTCACACATCCGATTAGAATTGACCTGTGTTTAATGTGTGACGAATTCTCGCTGGGACGCATGTTATTTCAGAATTGGCTAATCGTGTCAACGTCCTAGCCGATGTTAGGCAGCTCGCTACTTGTTCATTGGTGTTGTGGCTAATGTACCGTAAGCAGTAGGGTGCCACCTACTGGCCAGGGGGGGTGTCTTTGGTGCATGGTTCACAATCTTCGTTAAGTGCTTTTTTTTTTTTTTTATTCAATAATTTAAAGGGGGCGTTTAAAAGGTTACCTAAAGACATTCATAATAAGAAAACAAATCTTTATTGTATGGTCATTCACTATCTCATAACATTAGCCTATTCCAAAGTAAATAATGTGCTAGCTATCCAGCTAGGCCCCTTTGACACAAGCCAGCAGAAGGAAGTTTATTTTCTGGGTTATCAGACTGGTTCTTGGTTTGTGTCATAAACCTGTCACCGATCATGTCTATGTCTCCTTAGTGTCCATCAGAATGTCAGTGCCAACCGAGATTCTCTTAATCCTTTTTGTACAGTTACTGTATTTACATGAAGAAGCATTTCTGACAACTACTATTCCAAATTTCTGAGAGGGGCATGTTTGGAGTTGTTGGTTCATTTTAAGGTGTGAACAAAGATTAAGTATTTCTTCTTTCAACATGTTATGGCATGACATGCAAGTCATGGCTTAACCTGAACAGTATGCTATAGTACCTCAGAATGTCAACAAAGATTTTGTAGGAAGACACAGTATCTTGCTTGTTCCAATCCCCAAATAATATCGTTCCATGCAACAATACAAATATTACATTCTATTGCACATCAACACCACTGTTTTTGTTTATCATTAGAGAATGACATACATATAACTTATTGGTTATATGGAGCCTCATCGCCAGACTTATTGGTTATATGGAGCCTCATCGCCAGACTTATTGGTTATATGGAGCCTCATCGCCAGACTTATTGGTTATATGGAGCCTCATCGCCAGACTTATTGGTTATATGGAGCCTCATCACCAGACTTATTGGTTATATGGAGCCTCATC
>JACXGK010013834.1:0-12379 GCA_016801125.1 Novumbra hubbsi
CAGCTCACGGTTTGTCTTTCATTTAATTCAATTCAAGTAGATACGCTACATGTTATTTGTATTTCGTTTATGTTTGTTTAAACCTTTCATTTACCGTTTACAGTACTTGTCAGTTTATCTGTTTGTTTAATTGGATTAAATCACCTTTTGTTTGAAAAATGTCTGCATATGGTTCTGCCACACTACAACACCGTGACACCAGCCCTCAATTGAATGGTAATTTTGGTTTCCATTGACCGTTGTTACATAACTTTATCCTTAACAAATTACAAAATGTTTATATTTAAGATGATTTGTGGAATCATATGTACATATGATTCTTTGAAAGACACATGTACCTAGATAATGAGAACAACAGAAACATATGTATTTAGATTCTCTCTCTTCCACTACCTCAATAATGTGAACTGTTTACATTGACCATTTGGCACGGGGGTTCTTATGGAAATGTGATCTGTGCTAGGTAGACAAGCCCTTCAATATATATACCAGCTAGCAACCATCTTTACAGGAATAATGATTTGAACAGCCGAGAGGCAACACTTACTGCGATGCCTTCAATAAAAGTTTAATTATCTCCCTTGACTTTTGAGGGGTACGTGATTAACAATTAACCATGCAAAAATGCTGTATTTCTTAAAGTTTTATTAATCAAGACCCAATGTGTGATTTAAGTGGTCTCTTAATTTTCATTAGCAATTGATATTTATCAAAGGATTGACTAGGCTGTTTTTTTAAATGATTTGTCTGAAAGCGTACAATGTGTCAAATCTAAGGGGCCAGCTGTCCACTCATCTGGCATTTTATTTGGGTGTCCCTCTGGGTTTGATTCTCGGGTCAAATTTATTCTGTCTATATTAATGGTGATGCCCATGCTGCCTGTAACACACCTCATCTACCTTTCGGCAGATAACACACTCTTACACAACGGGCCCCTCACTGAGCATTGCTCACTGGCAGTGGAAACATTCTGACCCTCCCGCCAATCCTTGACTGCAGTAATTAGGTTTCCCAATAAAAAGCAAATTCATAAGTAACTTAACATTGAGCCATCCGCTTTGTTACATATGCCGCCTTCAACCAACACTCATTGTTGTGACTTTTATACCCTGGTTAATTGGCAGAAGATGCATATCTTTGTTTACTCTTAAAGCCTATTTTCATTTGGCCAAAAGTGTATTGCTGCCCATGAAAAGAATGAGTTGCATAAGACTGTGAAGACATGTCGTCTCATCCTACTTCTTTAAAAACTTATTTAAGAATAATTGAACTGGCTGTTGATTCTCATATTCCTATCTGTGCGTGTGTCCCATTGTATTTATTTTAATTTAATGTTTATTTGTATGTTAGTTTTTTATACATTTTCTTTGTCTTCCATGGTATATGTTGTTCTGTATCCTGATTGTCTGGTAATTCATGCCTTTGGCTAGGTTGTCCTTGAATATGAGTACTGGTTCTCTAGTGACTTACCTGGATAAATTACTTAGTTTGGCTGGATGACAAGAGCCACATACAAAACGCAGAGGACTTAAGGCTGCAGCGAAGATAGTCAGTGAATGTCCATTATTGGACTTGAGCTCAATTGAACATCAGTGAGAAGACCTTGAGATCACAGTTCACTGAGGCATCCCATACATTCTGACAGGGCTTCAAAGGATCTACAAAGAAGAATGGAAGGATCTGCCCAAATCCAGGTGTGCAAAGCTGGTAGAGGCATTGAAGTGGTGATCGCTGCTAAATGCTCTTCTACAAAGTATTAAATAAATAGTTTTCAATATTTATGCAGATGAGAGAACTTTTTTTTTTAATAAATTGTCTTTGTCATTATAGGGCCATGGGTGTAGATTTAAGGCAAAGAAATAAAGGTAATAATATACTAAATAATTCTGTAGAATTTCTGAAGCCACTTAATGATCCATTGGCCATTATCTCTTCCTTTTGTACTCAGCCATGTTTCTTTATCCTAACAGAATATAGAGCTTGGGGAACATATTGCCGAGTGGAACACAGGGCACAGGGAAAATATGTTTGAGAGAGCATAGGATACAGAGGTTACATAGGGTTCCTAATGTATGTATATTCATGTCATTGAACCAAAGCATCGTATCCAATCCAAATGCCAGTGCAATTTAACAAACCCCATGGGTTTATATGTGTTGCACGGCAGAATAACTCACTAGCCATGTAATGACCTGCCGAGGGAGGATCATGCATTCTATTCACACGGGACTGTGATAGCAAGCTACTCTGCAAAAAGCACAACACGCGAAGGGTATTTTGTGCTAATTGAAATTCACAGGCACATAGCCATAGCCAGGAAAACGACGCAAAAATACTAAATGTTCATACTACCTACTTGTTCAATGAACTAAAACCGGTCCACACTAAAATACTTAAACTGCTCGTCTGAGGTATTGGGGGCAGGGGAGGTAGGACATTGGACTGGGCGTGTCTGCCCCTCCAAGTTCCGAGTTGGGGTTGCGTCTCACCCCACCGACTCTCTTACCTAGGGTGATACACATAAACCCTCTGGGCGAATTGTTGCCTAGCCTAAATCATCCACGCAGTCATGTGTGATTCGCCTAGTTGGGCTACCAACATTGACACGAAAAGGATATCAAGTGACAGCGCTCCATTTCCTTATTAGGACATTCCTTCCCTTGATAGGCTATTGCTTTATTTTGACTGGATGGATTAACAAACAGTGGTGGGTTTGTAGGTTGTTGTAGGAGTAGGTACCCAATGTGGATTTTGGAGCACAGCGGTATGACTGTACCTTGTATTTTGGACAAAGTTCAAGGTTACCGCATAATTTTTCCCCAAATGCATTTGTGACTGTTTTTGGATACAAGTCACGTTATTGTAATTCAGTGGAAGGTGTTTCTAACAATTGTTTATTTTGGAAAACGTTTTGGGAACGGAGAACACATTTCTAAAGAACATCGTAGCCCGGGATAACATGTATTAATGCTAACAGCTTGTTAGTCAAGGACGTCGTGCACCAGCCTGTTCCTCGTCAGTACTACGGAGGTGGAGAGGCATTGCCGCTTAACACAGTGGAAAACAAACAGGTTGAAGAGAGGTCCCGAAGTAGCATTGGAGCGTTTAAATGATATATAGCTTCGTTATTCCTATGTGTTTGATTTCCAGATCCGTGGCCAGTGTGCGTCCAGTGAGTTTTCAAGACCTCTTGTCTGGGTGTGCGTCTTTTCGCGCTTAGCCATCTCCCTGCGCTGCCCACTCAGTATTGAGTTCCTGACTGGCGCTGCTACGGAGCAACCCCTCCGCCCGCCGCCTCGGTTTCACCCTGGGCACTAGCGGATTCCTCGGTGTGAGGACAGAAGCGCAAAGTTTGACACTGATCGCTAGTCATCGGGCGTTCTAGAGCTGCGTCTTTTGCGTTTGTGGGACTGGAGAGGTCTGAAACCGACAAAGGTAGGCTAATTGATAACGTGTAAATCATGTTTTACATGGGTTCAGAAATTAGATGGTGTTTTTTGCGACTTGGTAGAAAATGTCTCACCAGAAAAAAAAAACACTCTGCACCATACTTATAAGTTGAAGGCAGGAATAAATGATATTAGCACGGAACGCTATGTTTGTGCCAAAGCAGGCAATCTAAGATTTACAATGATTGAATTACCTATGTTTGCCCGAACGAGAAGGTAGAGCAAATCATGCTGGAGCTTGTGTATTTCTGGGTTTTTATAACCGATAAACGTGATCGTATCATGTCTTTCATGCATTACCAATAACGAGGAGACAAGTGAAAAGCTAAAACATGTTTAGGTGGTGTCAGTTACTAAATGCGCTTAGTGGTTGTTAGAGCTGCCTTCAGACTGTCTTCATTTAAGGGTTAAAGAGACAGCTAGGAATGTGGCAGATAACGTAGGCTACACTGAAATCAAATCTAGCACTGGTTTCGCTGACCGACGTGGGTAGATGGTATTTTTTAGCATCATCGACAGCTTTCAAAACGTTCTCAGGGAATTCACTGGACGATTTGCATGACACTCCAATAGAATGGACTGCTGCCGAAACCTTTTCCTTTAAACTTCACACTTATGTAGCCAGAAGGCGCTGACCTGATGTATTTTACACAGCAACACGATCAAATTAATAATAATACCCATAATGCATGTATGGGTTATCAGCTTCACAACCTAAGACAGATACCATTCGACACAGGCGACGTGCATCAATAACGTTCATGTGGAGGATTACAAGGTGGTCTACTTTATCACTTACACGTCACACCCACACATTCATTCTCACTAGCAAATAGACAGTCTCTCTCTCTCCCTTTCTTTCTCTCTCTCTCTCTCACACACACACACACACACACACACACATACATACATACACCACCTAGTAATATACTCTTGAAGTACTTATGTTCTAATCTACAATGTAATTAAAACACAATCTAAGTCACTAATCTTCATGCATCAGTGGTTAGGGCGTCTTTCTATTTGAAGGTCATATTTGACACAAATCTGATAGCCTTTCGAGAATTATGACAGGTCTGAAACGTGCCCCGATTATCATTTTGGTCCGCATTGTAGCAGCCTCGCCTCTAGCCTAGCCAGCACCTATGGTGGTATATTATGGTGCCAAACAGGGACTGATATATGCATGGCTGGTGCAGACAAAAGGGATTGGTCCTGCTACCCAAGGCTGCCTGTTGTTCCTACATGGTGCAGGCAGTCAGTCACCAGGATGAGGAGTAGAACAGATTAGACCATTACCCTGAAAGACACAACCGGAGGTTTACAGTTCCTCTTATTTTTCTTTTTTCCCTCCCCGTTTAAGACCGCCCCTTCCCAGCTTGGCAGTGGCTCAGGCCCTTGGCTCTTCCACGGTTTGCTAGGTGAGAGCTGTGCGGTCCTGTTGTGTTTGTTAACATTGGAGGAAACTATGGCGTTTGGAGATGGTGAGCTGAGACCTGACAGGGCCCTGGTTTTGTGTTTTGTGAGACAGGTTGTATTGGATTTGCTCCACTGCTTAAGCCTGCTTGATCCACAGAGTCTGACATGGCGCAGGCAGCCTGGTCCATGGACTACCCCATTTAACTCCACCTATAGTCTGGTCACACACCGGGATAGAACCAGAGACTTGTTGTGGGTTTAGCTGGTGGTTATATCATGGTGCAGGTGTATTGTTGTGAATTATCCATAAGTATGTGTCGAGTGTTGGTGGGGTGAATCTGTCATCATGATCTGTCAAATACAATACATGCAGTTGTAGCTCAAAGGAGATGCAACACACATGCAGTCATAGCTTAAAGGAGATGCAACACACATGCAGTTGTAGCTCAAAAGAGATGCAACACACATGCAGTCGTAGCTCAAAGGAGATGCAACACACATGCAGTCGTAGCTCAAAGGAGATGCAACACACATGCAGTCGTAGCTCAACGGAGATACAACACACATGCAGTCGTAGCTCAACGGAGATAAAACACACATTCAGTCGTAGCTCAAAGGATATACGACACACATGCAGTTGTAGCTCAAAGGAGTTACAACACACATGCAGTCGTAGCTCAAAGGAGTTACAACACACATGCAGTTGTAGCTCAAAGGATATACAAATAGTGCCCTCTGATTCAACTCTTTTAAAGAGTGCACCCATGCTGGGAAACTATATAGATCTAAAAGAAGGACTTAGGTGGTGAGGAATGAATGAAATGCAGACTGTTTCTACCAATGTTGCCCCTTGAGGCATCAGGAGGAATACGTCGTATGCTTCCAGGGAGACCAAGGATAAATGGCACCCAATTATCTGGATCACCGTTGTGTGAACAGTGGGATGTTTGCTGTCACCATTAAGATAAAAATAGACTGTGTAGACTGGAATTCTGCAGCGTTGCAGCTGTAACCTAAACTGTATTGGTTCAATTGGCTGGAGATTGTTTCATTGTTTGTGCTGGACTAATCCTGGGTTTGGACAGTTCTTGGGGAAATTAACAGTCTTCAGAACACTCAGTAATCAGGATGAAGAAGTTTTCTGTTTCTTTGTTGTTTTGTTCTTGGCAAAGTGTTGGCAGCTGTGTTTCTTCAAATGTACAATGGGAAGTAAAGGTGCCTGAAACTCAGAAGAACAGGGGCGGGGTTGTGTTTTGATCCTTTTTAATAATGAGTGAGATCATTTGGTGTGATAAATTGTGTGGGGATTTAACCTAAGGGCTAAGGAATGGTTGAAAGTATACAAACTAATTACATCGCTCCAGGCAAAACGGTCCAGGCTATTGTGCATGGGGCCACTGATCAGATGACCTGAGGTAAGGGTTACCTGGCATTATGGTCATCATTTCTAACAATCTGTTGGAACGGTCATTGATGTTCTTATTGTTGTTATCCTTGAATATCTAAGTCTATTCCGTACTGAAATACGACTCTCATATTCCTAAAATGTTTACATAAGGTCCTTGTTGGTCCCTCGATGGGGGACCAGATGATGCTATTAGGTGAAGCCCGGTTGTGGCTCCTCTTTCCTCTAGTCTCAACATTAAATCCCAACAACCCAGGTCAGGGACAGCATCAATGCCATGTGTAAGACCCTGTCTATAAGAGGACCATCAATGGGTTCCCTGGCTCTCTTGGGTCAGTGAAGAAGTAGGGGTCTTAACCACATTTCCCCGACTACGTGGCCACTTCACCCCCATCTTCCAATTAGATAATTCCTCCCCTTTTCTTCTTTCTGTATCACAAATATGTTAATGTATTAGGTGCTATAGTACAAAAGTACAATATGTATGTAACTTTTCCAATCTTGGGATCAGCACAGGCTCTTGGGAAGCTCATTTGCCCATATAAACCTGACTGAACCTAGAAAATGCTCATTGTTCAACCTCAACATGTGTTGACAATAACCAATACCAATAATTTTTCCCTACGTTAAAATATTGAATGGTCCTCCTGAGACATTGAAGATTCTTAACTAACCTAAAGTGCAAATACAAACAAACAAGTCCAGGATTCCTTAAATCACGTTGAGTGTTGGCAGGACTCATGTAGTTAGCATGACTGTGAGATGTATGTTCATAGAATGCTTGTTCAGTAAAGTAATGAATGCCTAGTGGGTGATGGAGATAAGAGATGCACACTTTAAGGGGAAACTTAAGACCTCATTGATTTATGTAAAAGTATACATGTTGTTACTTTTAGATTAGAATCAGGATATCCTAAAGTTATTAGGTCACTGTCCTCAGAACCAGTGGCTTTGAACTGTTGGTCCTTACGGGTCTCTAGTCATTGGTCTCTCTGTGTGAGTGACAGTATATGGTCATCACAACCACTGAGTTGGTCTTAATTTGATGAGTGTTTTAACTGCAGTGATGCCCTGCTAGCACCTCTCAGTTCAAGCTGCCTGGTGAACCTCATCATTCTCCTCAACCCTTTACACCCATTCTCAACACCACCCAGCATGGCTACCAAGCTCTGCCATTCCCTACTCATTCCACTGTCCTCAACTTCCACCTTGTCTTCCTCTTTCTCCTTTCGTTGACCGTACCGCATGGAGTGATGACTTTGGGCTTATCGGAAAACAAACAAATAGTCAGAAAAGCCTTAAACATTACATTTTCTTTACAAATATTTGTTCAGTTTAAACTGACAGCACGGTAATATCCCATGATTGTTCGTACACTAAAACCACTATAAATGGTTGTTTGTTTAAAGGGGGAAAAAGCTTTTCTTGTTTTTTTATTATTATTTTTTAAATTTCCACTGTGCAACAATACACACCCATCCTCTCACGTACCACAGGTTACGACCCACATTAGTCAGTGCCTGCAGGCGACAAGCTTAGCTTTATGGATTTCAAGCTAGACCGTGGTTGACATCATTACTGGAAATAATGTTGTTGTCTCCATAACAAGGCTGCGTGTGCGATGATATGAGCAGGCAACGGTGGAAAGAGCCTGCTCAGTAAATGTCTTTCTAAGGATGAAATACCGTGGCGTGTTGGCCACCCCTGGTCAGAGGAGATACTCGTTGGTGAAATCATAACTATAACACTGTCGTGGCTGGCGTTGTACATCAGAGCGGAGATTGTAATCAGCGAGTAGAAAATACTCTGTTGTTGAGAGGTCATGATTACCTTCCCCTCAAGCAAATAAATCACTCCAGTGGGCGCAACCTGGCGGATCATATTTCCACCGGAGGCAATAGAGGTGTCTAAGATCTGTAAAGAGGAGATTGAAGTGGGGTGTAATACCTCTTTGTTGTTTTCCCTTATTGCCGGCTAACAGGCTTTTTATCCATTAGAAATGATTAATAAACAGCATTGTGATGCCCTCGTTATCCAATCTGGTCTCTAATATGCTCGCATACATGGAAATGCACAGTGTCAGCTCCCAACTGGTTTGTAAGTGAAACCGTAACGTACATTTGGATCATAAATGCTTCAGTTTTTTTCGGCACCATCCCTCAGTAAGTTGATCAGGGATGGTGATGTGAAATCAATACAACATTTTCACTTATCACGTAGACGTGTTCTGTTTAAGATTGTCTCATGTCAATGCGTCTAGGACCGGTGGTTAATACGATTGAGCGGGGATTGTACTGTTAGCCATGGACATGCCTCTCCCATGCCACTCTGTCTTGGGTGTCATCCTTTGTCAGACTGGTGGGTGGATGATGATGCCATGATAAGGTTCTATGGACGATTGGCGCTCGCATCCTCAAGAGCCTCCATCTATCAACACGCCTTCAGCAGATAAAGGCTGACGGCCTGACGGTGGTCCCACTATTACCACAGGACGCTGACAGATTGCGGCCTTGGGTAATGAATACCAGGCATCCCGATTTTCTTGTTTTAATCTGCCCCTGTGAGAGCCAGCATGATGGGGGCTCCTCCAGCGACCCTCACCCTGCCACCGCACGCTCTCCTGGCCATGATCTGATGCTGACACGGACGAGGGTCTCCAGCAGAGGTTTTCAAACCTCTACTCGCGGACCCCTTCTGGGATTTTTGCTACATCTAGCTAGCATAGGTGAACTTGTTGTGTTATTGGCGAGCCCTTGATGCTCAAGAATTGTGTGTGTGTGTGGTTCAGGGGAGGAATCTCTTTTTTTAATCAAGCACCCACAAATCCAGGTAATTCGCCAATGTGCGCGTTTCTGTAAAACGACGTTGAGCCGCCAGCTGGCTCCAACATGCATTCTATGGGAGGATGCATGTTGTCTAGTGAGTGACCCTGGTATAGGGTTCTCAGAAACCTGCTCAACCGACTGGAACGCCAGTGAGGGCAATCTTCATCCGGCACTCATCAAGATCTATTGTCTATGCCTAATAGTCGGACAGCCTGTTCTCATCTCTTGCAATTATTAGGCCTATTCCAAGTTAATGATTACTTCTCACAAAGGTCTTCATTTGGTTGCTTAAAGCGAGAACAGAGCTGAATCTGTCCTGCATGTTCATCATTTAGGCATAATGATTCATTTGTATTTTACCTTTAACAAAGAACCAACAGTAATGTTGCAGGTCTATTCACATGTATAACAGGACAAATACATCAGTGTTAATGGCACATTTTGAATGCCTACCTTGGTGTTTGCAGTTATCAAACATTTAAAATGTTCCTGAGCCAATAGGAGGTATGTGCATATCTTGCATTAATGATAGGTTTATTCAACGGGTTACGGATGTCAGTAGCCAAACTTTGTACAAATCTTCATTAAAAGGTATGTAATTTTAATCAAGGTAATGCGCTCTCTCACTTACAAAAATAGCATTACGGCCTTGGTCCCAGAGGCGAGGATTCAAACCCACTGGTCTAGACTAGGCAATGAGCGCAGAGGCACTCTAATGCTGCGATGTAGTGCCGGCATGAGACTCGTCTCTCAATCAATGGCTTTCATCAACTTGGTCCTGTGAAACCGGAGAGGTCCGCTGTTGACGTTAGAAGATAGCTGCATGATTACACCCCCATAGACTTACTCGATCACAGGATCTTTCTCTGGAATGTACGGCTGCCGAGAACGTTTGGATCCACGGCCAGGTTTCATTGTGCTTCTGTGAGCACACATAATTAGTTTTAAGCACGAATTAGTGTCCCATGTGAGGGCCAAGTGCACAACTGCAGTAGCCCTGCCTGCTATTGTAGTCTCTGGTCTAGAGTTGAGCAGCCGAGGGTGGTCAGGTGTGTGTGGGGACAGGATTGATACATCATAAAGTTTTAATTAGCCTGTTTGTCAGCACAGTGGCTCGGTCATATACACAAGAGTCTGTTTCCAACAGCAGTAAAATGATCATAATAAAACGTGGATGGAAACGGTGCCGTTCTTTTCTGAAGGGGTGGATATGTTTATCCTTGTTTTATAGGTGTGGTACCCTTACATGACTGTGATGACAGAATGCGTACCCGTGGACATGGCATCTCTATGTGCTGACCTCTGGCTACAGCCTTATGTTAACTGATCAGAATATGACCAAGTGACTGGAATATTGACTCACATTTCTCTGTGTGCTTGAATGTGAGGATGTATATAGTTCGCCAGCTACCATAACTAACCGAAAATGATGAACTCGTTTTTATTACGGAATTTATTTTTTACACTTCCCCACTGTATTCTAACAAATTTGGCATACAAAAAAAAAAAGATTGCAGCTTATTTGGTCAGTGATAACATAAATCTGATGTTAGCATAAAAGAGTACATACATCTAAGTGATAACATACACTCAGATTTTATTTCTTCCCAAAACCTTATGGTTTGTTGTTTGTACAAATTGAAGCTTGCGAGTAAATGGATATCTCCCCTTTTCTCGCTTTTGTCACAATTTTCATTACATTTGATTTGAATGTTAGTAGCGATCATGTCATTCTAGCTTTGCTTCAGGGTGTGTCATAGTCTTCCTGCCTGTGTTGGAAGGCAGTTTTCAATCTAATCTCAGAGATAAAGGATTGTTGCGGCATATCCATTGCTCACCCTTGCTTCAATATCCAAAGGCACAATGCACTCGAATAGCTTGAGATGGAGGAGACTGAGGATTTGAAGCTTCTTCACTCAGATCTCTGAAACCATTAATTTTCTAACTTCACTTTGTCAGCACTTTGATATGACCTGCAGACTTTCAAGTGCTAATCACTAATTTATGTCTTTACCTCTGGACATGTGACAAGGACTGATATCGCTCCATTCTTGAGATTCTCAGATCCATACAATAGGATAAAGAGGATTGGATGAGATGATGGGAGATTCCTTGCCAAAGCCCTGGGTTTTTGTGGCTTATAGCGCCAATTATCTTTGATATCAAACCCTCACACACAAAAGCATGTAATCTTATTCATCTAGCAGATCAGCAGAAAAATATTTTCAAAATTATTGTGACTAGTATGAAATCATTGTTCATTTAATATCTACTATATCAATTTACTCTGTTTGTTAATTACTGTGGACAATTTGAACACCTCTTAGAAGAGTTGACCAGTGAAATATGCCCACGATAATTAAAACAGACTTTTTATACATCTGCTAGTTTAATGAAAAAGATGACCTTCTATAAAGATTCTTCTATATGTTCCTCCACCTCATTACCCTCTATATAAACTATGACATTTTAATTCTCTTATGCCTATATTTCTAAGAGGACCAAAGAGTAATCCATGTCTCAGAGAACAGAAAATAGCCAGTTTTGAGTGTTGAGGGCTGCATCCTTCTTGAAATACTACACTTTACGTATTTCCCATGAAAAGGATCCTCATGAATTTTTCAAAGGCTCCGCAATGCATTGTGGGCTGAGCACTCTAGGGAGAGAATAATAGTGGCTCAGCAAATTTACTTCAACCATTAATTGCTTCAATTGATCATCTAATCAATACCTCATGGCAAATATATTTTCCTCAGAAACCTCTCACTCCTGCGTCGTCGTGCTCCGCGTCTCCTCAGCGTAGCCTCACACTCCTGCATCCTCGCGCTCCGCGTCTCCTCAGCGTAGCCTCACACTCCTGCATCCTCGCGCTCCGCGTCTCCTCAGCGTAGCCTCACACTCCTGCGTCGTCGTGCTCCGCGTCTCCTCAGCGTAGCCTCACACTCCTGCATCCTCGCGCTCCGCGTCTCCTCAGCGTAGCCTCACACTCCTGCATCCTCGCGCTCCGCGTCTCCTCAGCGTAGCCTCACACTCCTGCATCCTCGCGCTCCGCGTCTCCTCAGCGTAGCCTCACACTCCTGCGTCCTCGCGCTCCGCGTCTCCTCAGCGTAGCCTCACACTCCTGCATCCTCGCGCTCCGCGTCTCCTCAGCGTAGCCTCACACTCCTGCATCCTCGCGCTCCGCGTCTCCTCAGCGTAGCCTCACACTCCTGCATCCTCGCGCTCCGCGTCTCCTCAGCGTAGCCTCACACTCCTGCATCCTCGCGCTCCGCGTCTCCTCA
>JACXGK010013835.1:0-12407 GCA_016801125.1 Novumbra hubbsi
ATTGTGTTGATCTGTGTAATCTGTGAAGATGTAGCTTTCTCAGTCGTTTGCTATCTTATCTTTGAGAAATCTTTTTAGAATATTAATTGTTCTTTTATGTTGGTGGAAAAAATCAAGGCTTAAATGCATGAAATTCTACCATACCTGATTTTCATAGAATAATCTTTCACTTCAGACCAATTGTTCCCATTCCTTTTTAAATAATGTCCTATTCTGATTTGAATTGACTCAACTTCATTTACATGAACTAATGAATTAGTATTAACCTCATGTTCCCTAACAAGCATGAGTTCCCTGTTTGGGTGACCAATGAGAGATTCGATGGTTCTGCGAAAGGTCAAACTGTCACATGTGGCTCCTGGGTGAAAATGTCTTCCGCCACAAACAGTGGCGTTGTGACTGGTGGCACCTTGGATGAGGACAGGCCTTTGTGATTCATGAATCACTGAGCACGAGATCCAAATGGCACCCTAATTTTCCTGTAGTGGATTACACTGGATATATATGGAACAGTTTGCCTTTGGGAAGAAAACACTGAAACATGGATGTCACTTAAGTTGAGGCTTAGTATTCAAAAATGGGCTGTCAGGTTTGAAACGTCAGACTGACACATTGTTTATTAACCAATGTAACCTGAAAAACGGATGTATAGTATGGATGGATAAAAAGGACATGGCAGGATGGGAAAATATATAAAGAAGCATGAACGAGAGGGGGAGATTTGCTGCAGAAACATGGCCGTAAAAATCTTCGAAATCAAAGTGACTCGCTGTTGTCCAATTGAAATGGTTCTTGTTGATCTCTGGGACTTTTTCTACAGTATATCAAGTCAAATCAAGAAATATGTGGCTGCTTTAGGGACATGAACACCAAGCACAGTTCATTTTGGCGATTTAGTGATGTTTTGTGTCCCACGTGTCACCCTATTCAACTATGTGTTGCTATTATTGAATAGGGTGTCGTTTCAGACACTTTGCAATACCTTTTAAAGCCCTCTGTGCTAAAGCTATTCTCGATTCTCAAAATGTCATTTTAAGCATTTTTTTTTTTTAAGTAGTGCTCACTAGCTAAAAAGTGGTCCCAACGGTTGTCTACTATGTCATCAATGCCACGTACAGCAGCCAAAAACAAATGGTCACCCTTGGTAGAAAAGCAATATAAATACAAAATGACCATAATACAATCGAGAAATATATTGTGTCACTCGCTTGTCATGAGACTTTGAGCTATACGATGCTTTACTGTCACTGTCTTAAGTAATCGGTCAATGAGCAGTAGTAGGGAAGTGACAGAGTTGGGAACCTGTGTGGCTAAAATAAGTTATTACTACCCAGAGTTTTCTGTAAAACGCGCGGAAATCGGTAATCGGTTGAGACAAAATGAAAAAAATTATTAGAATTATTTGGATTATAGGAATTTCATGGTAGCATTATTATTTGCAACATTTGATCAATACCACACATTCTAGTAGTCTCTTAACAGATCTTAAGTCATAAAGATTGTACGCTGGGTAAACCTCTATTTAGACGTTTTCTATCAGATGATGAGGTATAAAAGGGTTTATGAACGGAAAAACACAACAAAGGGAAGTTGCTGAATGAAAAGAGCGTCTTTCCTAAGAAATACTCACTGCATGATGGTCTTTTATATCAATGTATCATGCATGTCACGTGTAGCAGGATATGGAAATATTGGAGAGTAAGCCTAAGGCTTTGAAAACATTCATAGGGGTTTGGGAACAATTCAGCAATTATTATGTCTCTAGTAGTATCACGGTCTCGGTGTGTGACGGAACCAAATGCGGACATATTGAAAGAAAACAGTGAATTTATTAACACAAAACAAACCCGAACTAGACACGAAAATAAAGGTGATGGATTAAACAGCAAAACATAAAACAAACTGTGAAATAACTAACTGGTAAAACATGTAGCGTATCCACAGAACATAAAACCAAACAAAACAGGACCGTGAACGTTGTTAAGGTGAACAAACAATAAACCAGTGTGGCTAAAAACCTAACTTAAGTAGGCTCCTCAATCAGAGGCAACTGATCACAGCTGTCTCTGACTGAGGAGCCCACAGTGGCATAGAGGTGCCTAGAGGCAACTCTATACGCCATGTCCTGACTGTGAGCCTGAGGCACAAAGATGGCCAGGGGCCCCCAGCCACGACATGACAAGTAGCCATGTTTGGCACTTTCTAGCCATTTCTAGTTTCTCATCTAGTTGGCGGACTCACCATTACCTGTTAGCTTAGTGATTCTATTCTGCACCCCAAATGGCATCCTATTCTGTATGTAGTGCAGTCATCTTGACTAGGACCTTGGTCGAAAATAGTTCACTACATTATATAGGTAATAAGGGGCCAAATGGAATTCAGAGTTTAAAGTGAATGCCTTCATTCTGGCTTTGTGCTGCACTTGCTAATTGTCAAGACCACTCTCTAAAATTCCATGCTGCACTATGCCAACCTGTCTGAAATTCTGTTGCCCATAAATAATTCAAGTTCAATACTACAGATCTGTCATTCTGAAAACCCATTAATAAACATGTGTTATCATTACGTAAAAGCATTTATTTAATTCAATTTATATAGCAATGCATTTATTCATGTACTATGTAAATATATTTACTTAGATGTGCAAACCATGTAACCTAGGCTTCACACATGATACTGTACTTGACCATTGATGTGTGGGCTTGCATGTGCTTGTGTTTCTCTGTCCTCTGCAAGCTCCAGCAGATTCTTTACACCCCCATTTAGCCCGTCCAGTAATTGGCTGTCACACTAAAGACAAGCAAATCTGTGGTCTTGCCCTAAAATAAACGCCCTTCTAATTTTACAGTCAACATAAACTTGACATTTGTCTGTGTGTCTTCGGATAATAGTCATTATGAAATGTAAAACCAAATCACACGAGAAGTCTGTGCTTTTCTGATTTTCTTGAGGTACGTGGTTTATTTTGCTTATTCACGATTGAGATTACAATAGATGGGACTGACGCAGTTGGGGTTTGAACCCACGCCTCCAGGGGTTTCCTGGAACAATCTGTAGTCGGGACTGGCAGAATTACCACTAAACTAGCCTCCGGCACAGGAAGACTTTAATTAAAAAACAAAAACTTTGTTATTGTTGAAATATTAGTCATATCAACTAGGGAATTTCACTGGAACATACTTAAATATCTTGCACATAATGGATAGACTAAACAAATTGTTTTAGAGTGCAATACCAATGCCTTCATTATTTTTTGTATCAGAAACCACCCACGTTTTTTAGTAAAGCAGTCTCTTATTAAAAAAAATCCTGACATGTGTGATGTGTAAAACAGGATGTGTCTGTATAATATTAATAATCTGGACAGACATTTCCTTTGAGTGACATGGGGGGTTGTTTATTTGAGAAAGAGCGGTGGCTTCATATGCACAAATATTGATAGAAAAAAAAACATCAAATTGATAGAAGAATTCTCTGGACCTCCCACTACGACTTTGAAACCATCCATTAGTATACAAATAACGAGTTGTGATAATGTCATGTAGCTTGGTTAGGCTTTCTGCACTGCTTCTGTGAGCTGCTTGAGAGCAGGTGCAGAGATCAGGACCAGTGTTTGTGAGAAGTAAAACACAAAATGGGATGGAAATACTAAAATAACTTAGATATGCATGCCATTGTGTGCAGCTTTTTAATAACAAAAAAGTATTTTGGGAACACAAAATATAAGTGTTATATATTTTGTTAATGAAACATTTTGAACAAGTTAATACATTACCTGTATTAACTGCACCTTCATGAACTTGTTACCTGTAGAAAGGACACCTGTCCACACACTCAATCAAACCTCTCCACAATGGGCAAGACCAGAGAGCTGTGTAAGGACATCAGGGATAAAATTGTAGACCTGCACTTGGCTTGGCTTGGATGTGCTACAGGACAATAGGCAAGCAGCTTGGTGAGAAGGCAACAACTGTTGCCTTCTTCGTTCAAGATGACGGTCAATCACTCTCGGTCTGGGGCTCCATGCAAGATCTCACCTCGTGGGGCATCAATGATCATGAGGAAGGTGAGGGATCAGTCCAGAACTACACGGCAGGACCTGGTCAATGACCTGAAGAGAGCTGGGACCACATTCTCAAAGAAAACCGTCATGGATTAAAATCCTGCAGCGCACGCAAGGTCCCCCTGCTCAAGCCAGCGCATGGCCAGGCCCGTTTGAAGTTTGCCAATGAACATCTGGATGATCCAGAGGAGGAATGGGAGAAGGTCATGTGGTCTGATGAGACGAAAATAGAGCTTTTTGGTCAAACTCCACTTGCCGTGTTTGGAGGAAGAAGAAGGATGAGTACAACCCCAAGAACACCATCCCAACCGTGAAGCATGGAGGTGGAAACATCATTCTTTGGGGATGCTTTTCTGCAAAGGGGACAGGACGACTGCACCGCATTGAGGGGAGGATGGATGGGGCGATGTATCGCAAAATCTTGGCCAACAATCTCCTTTCCTCAGTAAGAGCATTGAAGATGGGTCGTGGCTGGGTCTTCCAGCATGACAACGACCCGAAACACACAGCCAGGGCAACTAAGGAGTGGCTCTGTAAGAAGCATCTCAAGGTCCTGGAGTGGCCTAGCCAGTCTCCAGACCTGAACCCAATAGAAAATCTCTGAAGGGAGCTGAAGGTCTGTATTGCCCAGCGACAGCCCCAAAACCTGAAGGATCTAGAGACGGTCTGTATGGAGGGGTGTGCCAAAATCCCTGCTGCAGTGTGTGCAAACCTGGTCAAGAACTACAGGAAACGTATGATCTCTGTAATTGCAAAAAAAGTTTTCTGTACCAAATATTAAGTTCTGCTTTTCTGATGTATCAAATACTTATGTCATGCAATAAAATGCAAATGAATGACTTAAAAATCATGTGATTTTCTGGATTTTTGTTTTACAGACCTCTACATGCTTTGTAAGTAGGATAACATGCAAAATCGGTAGTGTATCAAATACTTGTTTTCCCCACTGTATATAATTGTTTTGATTGTGCCATAAGTTGCATTTTTGTCTCCCCACTATCATTTCGTTGTATTTTCTACCAGAAATACATCTTTTCAACTTGTGCCAGTAGTGACGACTTCTCTCACAATTAGCCGCACAAGATGTGTGAAAAGCAAGGTGAATTCTGTCCCATTGAAACCAAGATTTATTTAGCAAAGAAACACAAATGGTAGTTACAAAGAGAATAATGGTTATTATTATTTACTTCTGGCCTACTTTATCAATTTCCATCTGTACAAGTAGATGTTCGGTAGATACTAATACTACATTTTGACAAACTATCTGTTGATAAGGGGACTTGCAAAGAATAAAGTGTTTCCTGAGTTTTTAACTCACTTGTGAAGAAACAATTAACATTCTTCAGACAAAAGATCCTCAATCTCGGTCCTCAGTCTACCAATATATAAATTTTTAGAAACTACAATAATATTTTTCAGACAGTTACACTTAAGAGTTAGCAATCCCTTTGATGACATATTAACTCTAATTTATTTGTGAAATTAAAGATGTCAGGTAATTTATGTTTTAAAATATACCCTCTTTGACAATCTGACCAATAGATGAAATACCATGGCTTTGCAGCAGTCTATGATCTAAAGTTTCCGCCAGCTGTAAACTAAGGGTTACACCAGATGGGACATGATGGGTGCAATGGACCTTTTACACCCAGCCTTCTGTGCAAAATGTTAACAATGCTTCATGAAAACCTGATGATTACTCCATCAAGGACAGTAGGGACTTAGAGCAGTACCACAATGACGCCAAGGTAGCAGATCTGTGTCCCGAAATGATGTTTTCTTCTTACCATTCCAAGCTGTCAACATTTTATTAATATTTGTAAGCCGGTGTAAGGGGATATCTTGAATTATATGACAAGCCGGTGGAAAATACATTGTGAATGCCAAAGTCCCTTTTGTCTTGCTACAGTTATGTTCCTGTACTCTATCATGGGCTTCTGAGTTTGTGAATGTCACCTTTTTCATGTTGGATGTTGAATGGCTCCTCACTCTGAGGAGTTGTCTATAGGCCAAGATAAACAGTTTTTCATGGTTTAGGTTAATGGAGAAACCACACTCTGCAACTATAACAGTGACCTATTTGTCTGCCACAGTATATGAGAGCGGAGTGGTTTGATATCCTACTCATTGATCCAGGAACGGTCTTTGTGTACCGCTCCAGGCACTCAACTGTATTTTCCCGCTCTAGCTCAAAATTGCTAAACGCTGACAGAAAGAAAAAAGTGCATCTCCACAATGAGAACACTAAAATGTTGAAGTAATCATCATCACGGCTGAGCGGTACTGGAGCAAAAGTGAGTAGGACAGATGGCAGCTGCTCCAAACCCACTCCACGATGAAACTAAATAACACTGCTCCTTAATCCAGCTCCTCTCAAGTATTCTGCTGACATTGAGAAACTGTGCTCCACACTCGCAGAGAATTACAAATTGCATTTGTACAGATAAATGCAAAATTTGAGGCCCTACCAATACATTTGCCTTACATAGCTAGACAATTGCTGACCCTGAAACAAAAATATTGAACAAAACAAATACTCTTGAACTGTACTTGACATATTAAAGAATAAGTGTGCCAAACTGGAGAGAATCAACAGAATACTGTCAGTTGAGTGTCGGTCTTAAATTAGCACTGAAGCTGAATCACAGGAGAAAAACTCTCACCCCAATAAGGCCTAAAACTATCCCAGAAACTTTTGAAATTTTGCCAAAAAGAATTATACTGTGGTATTAAAACAGGTTTTGCTTTGTAATGAATCTACTTCCCTCATAACATGCATTTTGTATATTTAATAACTGTTTGTACTCAGTCAAGAACGAATCTTCACAAAAATAGTGTAGCTAGCAAATTATGTAGCATTGTAAAATTCTGACAATATAGCTAGCCATACAAGCTGGTCTAATTCATGCAACTTCTCCAGTTGAGAACAAACCACAGAAAATAATAAAAAGTTGTAGAAATGTTGACATAAAGAGCACATGAGCCGTTGGACCACCATCAGGACTACTTGGCCCAAATGACCCTTGGCCCTAGTTTTGTTGTAGATCAAGTTGCTGTCTGATGATTCCTGTGGCTACTGCCCACACCTTACATGGTAGTCCCTGTTCTTTTCCACCTGGCAATGCGGATGACTGGAATTCTGTTTAAACACTGAGCCAACATGCATTTATTGACCTGACTGTCATCTGAACATGCAAAAATATTGACATTGCCCAAAACATCACATACTCTTATATTCTTCACCCATCACAGCCAGATGAGGACTGGCTAACCCTCAGAGTCTGGTTCCCCTCTAGGTTCCCAAAAGGTTCGACCCTACTAAGGTGTTTTTCCTAGCCACTCAGCATCAACTCTGTAGTTTCTTGCTCTTTGGGGTTTCAGGCTGGGTGTCTATAAAACACTTTCTGACGACTGCAGATGTGACAAGGGTTTTATAAAATACATTTTATAAAATAAATGAACCGGAATCAAGATTGGTGATTCCGGTTCATCAGATGTCTTGATTCCACTGCCAGATACCAAACACAGTATGATTCAGACTCATGAGGATTTGGTCCACAAACAACCCTATGCTATTTATAATGCACTACTTTTAGTCACAGCTTTTGTTGCTTCAGTCAAAAGTGGTGCGCAATAATATGATATAATATAATATGTTGCCATTTCAGAGTCATCCAGACTAATTTCCTGGTAATTCCTTGAACAACACCCATAATTTCATATCAATCACACTTGAGGTTTTGTAAATCAATGTCGTTCTTTAATTTTTCCCTGAATGATTGAAGTGACCCATGTTCTAAACAGTGAGTTCATTTTAATTTATGGGAATACATGTTGGCCAGAGTTCAATATAGAACCGTTGTAAACTGACATTGTTACGAAGACAACCTCTCCCATGACCCAACATAATTTGACACTGTAATGATTCTCTAACTGTGTAACACACATGCAAATTGGTTTCATTGTGGCACTTAATTTATGTTTGGAGAATCCTGAAGATACACAGGGAATTTTAACCAAGACAATAAGGAGTAAAAGCTTTTATGTTGATTAATTTTCACATATTCTTTTACTTATATCTAATTTAGTTAATTTTCATCTGCTAAAAGCTGCCTTTGATGCACAAAGTGTTGTGTACCACCTCTTTAATTAAAGAAGAAATGACTTCTCCCCACAGTTAATTTATGATTTCCCAAACTGCTTTCTACAGGCATGCTTATTGGCACTAAAATAATTTAGCAATCTCCATCCAATTACTATTTGGTATTGATAGATTTGTACAATACAGCAAATAAAAAAACTGAAACTTTCAAATGAAGGTAGGTCCCATGCCACCCCAGAAATCTTGTCAGGTTTGAACGTAATTACAAAACTAATAGTAATTGCATCAGAATTCAAATATTGTGTTTAAATAGAGTGCTCTATGGGATGTTTTCATAATGAAACTATGAAGAGTACAATAGGGGTACTCTATAGGGTAGTTCTGGTGGTATGTTCTGAACTAGAATCCGGGTGAAAGCATTCAGTCTGTTGGACATGTCCCCATGGGGCAACACCTATCTGTTGGACATGTCCCTCTGGCCACACCAAAGGTGTTAGTCTTCCATGGCTAAACTGTCAGACACCGTGCATACTGTCACAATAGCCTGGGTGCTTCATTGCTGATGTAAAGTAGCTTTTAGCTAAATCAGGTGCAACACATCACCTCACCCTTGTGATATAAGTTGTACATTGTCCCTGTTGAAATATATAAATACTACTACTGCATAAGGGACATTTATGGGAGATTTACCTTCAGACAAATCTAGGCTAGAGTTGGACTGAAGGCATGTGACAGACTCTGAGACCAATTGGACGACCATTCAATGGTCTGATGAGACCAAAATTTTGCTTTTTGGCACACTAAGCGCTGTTTGGAGCAAGTCTGACACTGTTCATTATCTGGAAAACACCATCCCTATTGTAAAGCCTGGTGGTAGAAACATCATGCTATGGGGATTCTTCTCTGTGTCTGAGTATGGAAAGCTTTGCAGATGTAGTAATATACGGAGGAATCATGGAATGATCTTAGGGGAAGATAAATCTTCCAGCAGGATAAATAACCCAATAATTCAGTCTATGCCTCTCTAGGATGGCTTAAAAACAAATAAGGTCAAAATCCTGGTGTGGCCCAGTCAAAGCCCGGATCTCAATCAAGTATGAATATGTAGGAAGAGTTGAAAATTGCTATTCACCAAAGGTCCTCACACTTGAGCAATTTTGAAAAAAGTATGTGCAAAAAGGGGTGTATCGATATGTGGAACTCTAATAGAAACTCAAGGCTATAATTGCTGCCAAATGTGCTCCTAACAAATATTGAATATTGGGGGTGAATACTTTAAAATGTAATTAATTATTTTGGGTTAAATTATAATGGAATACATTTTTTTGGTTTTATATTTGTAATTAGTTTGCCACATTTTGCAGATTTGTTTCCCTCATTGACATGCCTTTTTAGCATTTATCAACTCCAAACACAATAACACAATAAAATGTGAAAAGGTCCCAGGGGATAAATACCTATGAGAGCCGCTGTATGGGTGGTGCATATTCACAAGAAGGAAGATCAATCTGCTCTGGGGGTGTGGTTTTAAACCGTTTTGGGATTTCAGGTAGAACACTTTGGATTCCAGGTAGAAACATTTTGTTGCCGTTTCCAAAGAAGAGTTCTACATAGAACCTATAAAGTTCTATCTGGAACCCAGAATGTTTGTCCAATGGGGATCACAAAGAAGCTTTAAAGATTTTTTCCAAGAGTGTACTTGAACAATAAGTATCAAAATGCATGACCATGCTGTAACCTACTGAGTCACCACTAGCAAGATCTGCTTTAAGTCTTAAAACATCCCATTAGGGCTTCATGAATTTGTGACTTTTGAGCACCCCTCAAATATTGCAACCCAACCCCATTAGTGAAATAAGTTTAGACAGTTATATTGACTCACTCAAGGTGCTGGTTTTTACAAGCCAAAATTGCCATTTAATGTGCAGTGGACAAAAAAGCAGCCCTAGTGCTGGACAAAAATAGAGCCCGGAGTGAAAATGTCAGCGAAATGGTCAAAAGCAGCCTCCCCCTTATCAGTAGTGATTTACAGCAAATGTGACCTTCCGTGTCACTCAGTGTCTAGTGTTTGTGTGTATGTGTGTGCGTGTGCGTGTGCATGTGCATCATCAGGAAGGTAGTGACAGAAAAAGGAGCAGTCTTTCCTCAACACTAACCTTAATTGTCATGGGGACCTCCTGGCTACATCGTTAGCTGGTTCCACAATTAGGATTCATCCCTGAAGGCATCAACTCCTGGTGATGACGTCTGTTGCCATGTCCGAAATGGCACCCTATTCTCTACAAAGTAAGCATCTTGCAAACAAAGCAGATTTGTTTTGTCCTGACAGGTCTACCACAAGCCTAGGAACTGCACTGACTAACATCAAATAAACGACCAAAAACTAGAATTATATGAGTAGTAATCACAGTAATTCTCAGTGTTTTTTTCTTTTTTCCTCACAGGGTTGTGTTACTGCCTGTCGATAAGGAAACTGGTTGTGTGTATCTAAATCAGACTCCAGACTAAAAAGGTCAAAGTAGATTGTACCACATCCACCACAAACCACAAGCGCTTTATACAGCTCTGACCAGTCCGACTGGCTTGAAACTAATTTCAAATGCAAATGAGTTATTCATTAGTTGTTCAAACCCAAAGGATTGGGGTCAGTAAATTCTGTTTAGGATCATTTGATGTTCTAAAATGTTGTAAATACTCCATAGTGGAAAAATGCTTGTGTAGGATCCAAATCAAGTAACACATTTTATTCAGTATATTGCGGAGGTATTTAAGCTTGTGAGGTAGATTTACAATTAATAAATCATCAACAATGGGACGATTGAAAACAATGAGGCAGAACAAGCAAAAGAGCAGAAAAGCATGGATATATACTGAATCTTTATTTGCTGCTCACTGTTGGTGACATTATCATTTTTAATACAAGATTTGTATCGATAATGAATTAAGCAAGCACCTCTAACATGGATGAGACACAACATAACTTTAACATGGATACTTATTTATTTGTATTTATTCATTTAAAACTTGAAATCTCTTTATGCACCATCTCATTCCAAATAAAAGCCTAAACATTAATACTCATTACATTTCAGCACAAAGCAAAAAAAAGTCTATACATTATTACACTATTGTGCAGGTGCTTGAAAATCGTTTTGGGACTACTGAGAAGATCATAGATACCAAAATGCATCCTATCACTAGCTAGCCACAAACATTGGATGGCATACTAATCAATTCTGCATCATGAGCACTGTAGCGGCTCAGGAATCTGGAGCTTATTTAACATTCTGTGAGGGAGTGGGAATGTTGGAGAGATAAACACATCATGAAAGGCATATAGCCAGCTGCCAAGCTGGGCATATGGGTGTGAGTGGTACTGACAGTTGCTTTGACGTAGATGTTAGTGAAGCAACTCATCAAATTAGAAATGAACAAATCCTTATAAGCATCCTCTTCAAAACTATGTGCCAGCCGGGTTGACCAGCCACATCCTCCACCCATCTTGCCAGATGCACTTCAAAGACTGTACTCCCTATTTATCTCTTATGTTGTCCCCAGAGAAGTACTCCCATGAAAACAACTCCATTTAGTACAGCATTTTAATTCCACTCCATCTGGTGTCTTTGGGGAGAGTTTATCTAAAGTTATCCACTTGGACTACACCAAGTGTATAAGTAAAACCTGCACAGAAATAGAACAAATACAAAATGAGTCCCTGTTAAAGGATTTGTTTATACAATATAAATGTCTATGAATTCAAGACTATCTGATAAAAAGAGGAACAATTTTGTCATTGAGATGGATTGGGGTTCGTCATGCTTGATGCACATCGAAGGTTCCAACAGTTAGTCATGGGGGTGGTCTGTATATCTCTCATTGCAAATAATGACAACAATAATTCCAGCTATATAATAATAAATTCAGCAGTAGTATAGGATACATGAATGGAAATATAATGCCAGATGCTTAGCAAGCACAGCAAGCAAAATGTGGGATTTCCTAAAGACAAAGAAGTTCCTCTACCATACCAAGTGTCCCTACACTATTGTCACGTCTCCGCCTCCTGGCGGCCACTCCCCTGTCCGCGTAGCCCCCCGGCGTTCGACGTCGCCAGCCTTCTAGGCACCATCGTCCATGTTTGTCCTGTTCCCCATGTCCTGTGAACGCATCCCTCCCTGATTCCCCACAGCTGGCCCTCATTACCTGTGCATTTAATCCCTCGTGTGTCTTGTCTCTTCGTTC
>JACXGK010013836.1:0-12324 GCA_016801125.1 Novumbra hubbsi
AAATCAAACAAATTTCCCCTAACAATAACAACATTTAAATGTACCATTCGAAATTCTGTCAAATATGTCAACACTAAATATTTTCGGGAAATAAATGTTTTGATCTAAATGGAAATATATTCAATTCTATATATCTCTCCCCAAATCCTCCTCTATTCCTCGCATTCTAACACAGAACATGGAACACTGCATCAAACAGAACAATGCAATCGACATCTACCAGGAGTACTTTGAAGAGGAGGCGGTGGAGGAACCAGAGGTGCAGCCGTTTGCCAAAACCATCAACGTTTTCAGGTGCCTTGCTCTATTAAACCTAGCATTCAACATCTCCTTCAAGGGTATACACCCTCTCATCTCAATTCCAGGCTACAAGTACTGCAGGTTTTCTAGGCCTTCGGGTGGGCCTTGGAGCTTCAGCAAACGCAGAGGGGTCCCTTACAAATGTCCTTGTTTTTCGAAACAAAAGCTCATTGCTATGTCAATTAAAATAATTCACCACTTTATTTAATTTAATCTGCAGTGGCAGCCTGACATAGTCTCCATCGTGTCCTGATGGTTTTAAAGATTCAATGATGTTTGATGCTGAACATCTCTGCCGTTTTGGTCTCATGGCCAGAGGCAGAACAATGAAGAGCAAAGTCTTCTATCTTCTTCTTTGCAATTTCGGCGTTGCTGATTTTGACAGTGTAATGTTTTGGTCTGTTTTTTCATTTATCTTCTAGAGACCCCAACGAAGTGAAGCGTACTGCCTCCAGTCTCTCCTGGCACCCCGATGGAAACCGCAAACTGGCTGTGGCCTACTCCTCCCTGGAGTTCCAGAAGGTCTCTAAAGACATGAGCTTCAACTCCTACATATGGGACATTGGTAGCTGGAACACTTCCTTATCTTTTTTTCCATAGCTTTCAGATGTGTTAAATGTGTTTTAAATAGTTTTTTCGAAATAAGGTAAAAAAATTCATTGCGATAGCAGTAGCAGTGGATGTCATCTTAATGAGAGAGTTCGGTAAGCCAGAATAATCATTTAATGTAATTAACTGAGTCTGTGTTGCCTTTTGATGGTTTAGAGAATCCCAATAAACCAGAAATTACTTTGAAACCTGTCTCACCTCTGGTCTGTCTGGAGTACAACCCTAAAGACTCTCATATCCTGGTTGGAGGCAGCTACAATGGCCAGATAGGTGGGTCTATCAGCAGCACAATTGTATTTTTTACAGCAAGTATAATGCTTTTGGTCAGATAAGTGGCGATGTCCCAGGGAGATTACTTAACAGAGTACAGAGCATTTTCCACTCCTCCTCGCACCATCTTTGATGCCTTTTCATTTCTATTAGTCTCAGACGTTCAACCAGAGGTCCTATTATTATCAAGGATTATTCAGTTAAAGGTTGTTTTTTTATTTTTATTATTTGAGTTACGTACATCTTTAGTCTGAATTGGCTTGCAGGAATGCTCTCTTATTGCCTCAGTATGTTTTTTTTTTTATAGGCGTTGACAATTCAACATTACATTTTGAAATCTCATCGTGTTTTTGTTATTTGTGTGCGTGCGTGCAATGGGCTTATGTGAAAGTACACCATGTATACTGTATTTGTCTGAGCAGCTTATTGGGACACTCGCAAGGGGAGCCAGCCAGTGGAAATGTCCACAATAGAGCACAGCCACAGAGACCCTGTCTACAAAGTCATCTGGCTGCAGTCAAAGACTGGAACCGATACCTTCTCTGCATCTACGGACGGACAGGTAAGCCAAGCCTCCAAGACGAGCAATAAAGACCCGTCACCTTATCCCTTTCCCAAGCCACGCAGGCACAATAGGCCAAGGTGGCCCAAAACGCTCAGGGCCCATGAGGCCTGTGAAGCCTGATACCCCAGGTCGGGTGCACTTTCCCTGACCCTCAGCTGCCATTTGGCCCTGGCCAGAAATGATGTAATAATGCATCGGAATGAGAGAAGACGAACTGACTGGCCCGGACCACTGTCTCTCCGTTAGGGAAGGAGAGAAGACAAACTGACTGGCCCTGACCACTGGCTCTCTCTGTTAGGGAAGGAGAGAAGACAAACTGACTGGCCCTGACCACTGGCTCTCTCTGTTAGGGAAGGAGAGAAGACAAACTGACTGGCCCTGACCACTGTCTCTCTCTGTTAGGGAAGGAGAGAAGACAAACTGACTGGCCCTGACCACTGTCTCTCTCTGTTAGGGAAGGAGAGAAGACAAACTGACTGGCCCTGACCACTGGCTCTCTCTGTTAGGGAAGGAGAGAAGACAAACTGACTGGCCCTGACCACTGCCTCTCTCTGTTAGGGAAGGAGAGAAGACAAACTGACTGGCCCTGACCACTGTCTCTCTCTGTTAGGTGCTCTGGTGGGACATCCGTAAGATGAGCGAGCCAACCGAGAGGCTGATACTGGACCCCAACAAGAAAGGCAACCTTGACAACGCCCTGGGGGCCATTTCTCTGGAGTTTGAGACCACTATGGTGAGTAGGGCCTCTAGACCAGGCCCAACCCTGGTCCTGGAGATCTTCTGTCCTGTCGGTTTTCTCTCCAACTCTAGTTTAACACACCTGATTCTAATAATTAGCTGGATGAAAAGCTTAATCAGGTTAGTCACAAATGGGGTTGGAGAGAAAACCTACAGGACTGTAGATCTCCAGGAACAGGGTTGGGCAGCCCAACTCTAGACTGTACTACCCCACTGCTAATTGTATATAGAACTCGAAGTATTGATTAACCCTTCTTGTATTTGTAAGGAAGACCTAAAATATATTTACCTAAAAAGTATTTTTTCCTATTTAGCCCACAAAGTTTATGGTGGGGACTGAGCAAGGGCTAGTGGTCTCCTGTAACCGCAAGGCCAAGACTCCGGCAGAGAAAATAGTGTGTATGTACAGTGGCCATCACGGCCCCATATATGCTTTGCAAAGGAACCCATTCTTCCCCAAGAACTTCCTGACTGTAGCTGATTGGACAGCCCGCATCTGGTCCGAAGACATCAAGGATTCGTCCATCATGTGGACAAAGTAAAGGGTCTTCTGAGAAACATGTTACCGACCAATTATATGGTTTTCATACATTGTTTGTAAAGTGTTTCTTTGGTCCTAATACCGACTTTATGCTTTATCATAAACCTCCTGGAATATTGACCTAATATAAATTGACTTCTGTTGGTTGCTATAGATACCATATGGCCTATTTGTCAGATGGCTGTTGGAGTCCAGTGAGGCCATCTGTGTTCTTCACCATCAAAATGGATGGAACCCTAGATGTTTGGGACTTCCTCTTCAAACAGAATGACCCCACCCTCAGTCTAAAAGTGTGTCCCATCTTCTCCAGTTTGTACTACCACACCCCACATGCTGCATTAACTCCAGAACTGCCATGCCTTCATGATCATGTAAAACGTCACAACGTAAAGGCTTGAATAAATCTGGATGGGCACTCAAGTCGCATCTTTTTGGTTTGATCTTAGGTGTGTGATGAAGCACTGAACAGCCTGCGGGTACAGGACAACGGGCACTTCCTGGCATGTGGGTCTCAGCTGGGAACCGTCACTCAGCTGGAGATCTCCCCAGGGCTTCGTACCCTCCAGAAGAACGAGAAGGCCCTCGCCACCGCGGTGAGAGATACCTTCTACCGAGTCTGGTTCCAGAACGGTTCACGCTGCTATGCCAACCCCTAGTTTTGTTGTCACGCGGTGAGGCAGCGCTATAGGATTTGGCAGAACAGCACAGATGTTTATTAAAAGAAAATAATGATAAACATTCTACATTTTCACACTTCTTTTTAGCATTTTCAGTTGTTTTCATGCTACTGCGATTTCTATCGGATTGATACACTTAAATCTGGACAGTAAACCAAATTGTTAAAGAAATATTTTTCCAGAGGGTAGTTTTTTTGTACCTGTTAATGTGGAACTGACAGCAGGAATGAGTACAATCATGTTTGGTCAATCTTGTTCCTGTCCTGCCTGGGTCTCTCGGCTCGTCTCTGCCACGCCTGCAACGGTCAGATGTTCGAGCGGGAGACCAAACGGGAGAAGATCCTGGAGGCTCGCCACCGGGAGATGCGTCTGAAGGAGCGCAGCCGCTCCGAGCAGAGCAAGGAGGAGGACGCCAAGGAGGCGGATGGAGAGGAGAGTCCGGAGGAGCTGATAACTCGCGTAGAGAGAGACTTCTACGGGATAGTAGAGGCGGAGCAGACGAGGAGAGAGAAGGGGGAGGATAAAGAGGTTCCATGTTGATTCAACTTCAAGTGTTTGTGTTAAAAGAATGGGAATTCAGCCAGCTTGTCCCCAGTGGGTTAATATGTACTCCCTTGTATAAGTGTGGTATGACTGACCAACAGACAGTAAAAACACCCATTTAATGTTCTACCTTGCACTGTTACACCTCTGGCTAGGTAGCTATTGCAAATGAGAATTGGATTCAAATCAACTTTTCCAAGTCAACTAAAAATGCTGAAATACAAATACATAAATTTCCTCTTGCATTGGGGCAGTGGGATGCTAGGTGCCATGCTAATGGCTTTCCTAACTGCAATAGCAGTCATCTGGCATAGCCTCTGGTTTAGTTGGCCTAAAACGCTAGGCAATAATGTGTTCAATTGACTGCATGGGCGTCTCACATTGATGAAATGATTCTCCACCAATGGGAACTATACTGTATCACATATATACTCAGCTGCTTCCCTGATTTTGTCCCAGTCTATATAATGGTCTGTCTCAGCTAAGTATCATAAAATCCCTCCATTCTGTGATAATAATTATAACATAAGGGGTGTAATGTGTGGATGGGAGGTCAGTCTATATAATGGTCTGTCTCGGCCGAGTATCGTAATATCCATCCATTCTCTAAAAATGATTATAACATATCTAGAGAGTGCAGGCCATAATAGAGCTCCCTCGGGAAAGTGTTTTGTTATTGAACATGGACAATAGATGGAGAGATGCTCATTTCACAGTGACATTACATGTGTTAAAACTACGGGGTTACGGGTTTGTCCAGGGTTTGTCAGGGTGTAGAAATGAAGTGGAGGGTTCAGATTGTACTCTATAGCCCTTTGAATAACACCGGGCACGAGAGTAAAATCAAAAGAAAAGGTTTTGAATGAAGTCGTCAATCCTCCGACTGCCTGTATGACATCACCAGGTATAGCTAGACACATGTCCAACGTAGCGAGCCCTCTTTGTCCGTGGATAACAAATGACCATTGTGTGGGTCCACTGGCACATTGAGATAAAGGCCTGGAGTCTCTGTAAATTGTTGTTGTGTGTTTCCTTGTCTAGAGAAGGAGAAATCAATAACCCATACTGTCATTCTGTCCCCTTATAGGAGAAAGGTGTGTGTGAAGAGAAAGAACTCCCCAACAGAACATCCTAATTACGTTCCATGTATCATCTGAAATGTAATAAAGACAATGCATTTTCTATTATATAGGCATTCTCAATGATTCACATGGAATCCATTAATGGAATTTTGTGTACATGTTTGAGTATTTTAACGTATCCATAAATCATTATTAAGTGTGTCTTTGTTAATTGATGTTATTTTCATTCAAATGTGGTATTTAATTTGACACGTTGTCTACTTTGTATAAATCATTATGGAGGTGTGGGGATTATTATGAAATGAGTCATATGCCAAGCCGCAGGAAATGTCAAAAAGTCATGGAGTTATGTGCAGTTAGCGCTTACAATGCTTAAACAAATACTTTCTTTCTAGCAATGGTTTTGCAGGTAGCTACAGTACTCTGTTAGGATATACTTTTATGCTCTCTTACCTGGTTAGTCGTTTGACACACCTAGCTGCAGTATTTGTTTTCTTAAGATGCATGTCACTCTGGACTAGAGATGTGGAATATTTTCAGAGCAGTTAATATATTTTGAGAGCAAAATAAAGGCTGAACAGTTATACTGCAACTCATTCCAAATGGTGTCGAGCCTTGTTGAGGATGTGTAAAGGACCTATAATGAATTATAATGACCATACCAAAAAAATCATTCTTCATTTGCATAGCACATCTCTCAATAGAGTGCATTCTAATGTGCTTTTATTTATTTAGTTTACATTTGAGAAATTATAAATACAGTATGAAATCAAGATGATCATGCATAATGATGATGCGAAGTGCAGTTTCACCAGCTCAGATTTTGTTAATTGCTTTTTATCTAGTCGGATCCTAGTATCTCACAACAAATGTACTTTTTGAGGGAAAGCGTGTTGAGGGAAAGCGGGCGCGTCCATGGAATTTGGACAGACTTGATTCTTTCCACCAGATGTCGCCATTGGTCCGCTGCAAATAGTAGCCGTTTCTTTTGGTTCTTTATGCGCAATACTCTTTTATGAGGTTCTGGAGAATGCATCTTTGCGTGTGTGTGTACACTTCACCTACTGATCTCTAGGCTTGGGTATCCAGGAACTACTTGTCAGAGGAGTGAAGGGAAGGGAAGAGTGGAGAGAGTAGAAGACGGGTCGATTGACTGGACACCTGCCATTCTTCGAGTGAAAACAGAATAGACTACACCTAATATTCTCGTTTTACGCAGTTATATCTAGTATGTTTTTAAGCGTGTAATTTTGTCGAGTGCTATCCATTTTATCAAAACAAATTATTCTGAAGCAAGAAGGTTTGTGTATTACTCTTAAAGACCGAGTTCGACATTGGACAGTAGGCTATATGTTTACAGGTGATTTTCAGAGGTATCGTGCAGGATGTCTGACCGATGTCCACTTTAGTTTAGATAGTCATTTTTGAACGAAGTCGAGGACACAGCAACCACAAGTTGCCATGAAGGACACTGGCGAATCAAAGGACCACCAACTAACTGTAAGTATGCTAGAATAACTTACACAACCTTACACACAGCATCTGTTATTGCTTATGTTTATGTAGTAGTAATGACGCCCATAACCTACAGTGCCGGGTAATGGGCTAATATATTAATTGCATTACTTCATTTAATTATTGACACTTAACGACCTTAAAAGTAGACTAGACGCTACAATAGTAAACAGCATGTCAAGTCGCGTAACTAATCTATTTTTGTTGAGTTTGACCCATTTAGATACGCCTGTTTGAAAAGCGAAAACAATTATTTGAACAGTATGCATTGTACTCCAGAGACATGTGTTCACCTTTTCCCATTTCGTACGTAAATAAACCATTTCAATTAGTCAATGATCTACATTAGTTGAGCCGGAAGACAATACCACTATATAAAAGTGACCAATTTCATCACCAAATGAAAGCACGCATTTAAGCATGACATTGTTCAATTTTAACTGACGTGGAAACTTCTGTCCTCATTCACTAATAGCTCTTCAGGTATACTCGGGGGCTAATTATATATATATTTCTAATTATATATCTCCAGGGCTAATTCTTTCCAAGTACGCCTAAAGTAGATCTGCCTGTGTGCAATATTCCATATATGAATTATTAACATGACTCGTTTGTGTTCCCTATCTCTCTTGTCTTGACATTAAAATAAACTGTCTAGCTCCACAGATCTGATTATTAATCCTTTCTTTATTTGTATGTCAATATTTATTTTACGGCTTTATTTGTCCATGTTGTTCATGGGCATGAATCGTACTCATCTGTAGCTCAACCTCAACAAACAAAACATTATTAGCAATTTCATTAACAAACCAATTACATTTATACGACAATACATTTACGAAGTGGCCTATTCAGTAGACGTTTATGTGACTGTGGAATAGCCTAGTTTATAATGTATGGATGGTGTATCACCCTATATTAGGTATGGGCAAACCTTTTGCTTTAAGTGTCACTTTTGGGTTTTGAAATTGAAAGGGTGCATATATTTTAACATATGAGTCTTCGGAATCAAGTTGTGAGCTGGAAAAGGTCAGTTATTCAAGCATTTTTAGGTCCATAATTATGTTTACTTATTTTTTATCCAGTTTTAGATTTTCCAGAGTGGGCAAGAATGTTTATATTGACCTCAACAGATATATTTTATTTGATACTCAAACTCCCGCTGGCGGGATTTAATCAGCTCACAGGCCACATTCAGAGCCCAGGCCTTTGTTTGACCACCGCTGCTTTACAGCTTTGTCTTTTTCATCTGAGTATATCATAAAGTCCATCCAGGCTCTGAGGACCATTTTAAAATATCTACGGAGCAGGTGTTCTTCGGCAGCAGCTCCTCCCCTGCAGGTGAAAAGGTATCTCCCTCCGTCTGTTGTGACAGAGAGAGCTTCAGGAACATTCATCCTTTGAGTGTGAATCCTCAGAAAACTAGAAAAATAAGAGGACCATGATGATTCTGATTCTCATAAAAGATCATTCCCAGATGAGTCCTGAGGAGTAAAGTTTGTTGACACACACCAATCAGCCGTTACATTATGACCACTAACAGGTAAAGTTAATAACACTGATAATCTCGTCATCATGGCACCTGTCAGTGGGTGGGATATATTAGGCAACAAGTGAACATTTTCTCCTTAAAGTTGTCGTGTTAGAAGCAGGAATTTGTCAACTTAAGGATCTTAGCGTCTTTGGCGACGGCCACAATTTAATGACTAGACAAGAGCATCTCCAAAACTGCAGCTCCGGTAGGAGGGGCGGATGAATCACTTTTTCTTTTACTTCACATGGATGGTCAGGGGTGTGTGTCACCTGGAGAACACATGGCACCAGGAAGCACTATGTGAAGAAGGCAATCCAGCGGAGGTTTCTACTGGGAAAATATATATATATATACTGAAACATTTGCTAATTTATTTCACTAATCATCCATTTGTCATATGTATGCTTTCATTTTTTGGTAGCCTTGTTTTACCTTATTCAACAGTTATTGCTTGGGAAGGCTAAGTGGGGTCCTGTTGGTTACAGATTTCAGGCACTACGTGCCTGCCATGAGGTAGTGGGAGAATAACTGGGGCTATAGGGTATGTACTAGAGGCCTTTCTCTGACACCGCCTGGTGTGGAGGTCTTGACTGACAGGGTCCTTGGACCAAGTAATTAACTTGGCCATTTGCACCCCCCTCTGAATTGCCTTGTGATCATGGACAGTTCAGTAGCCATAAAATGCGTTGATGCACCCTGTCAAAATGCTGTGTGGCTCAATCAGGGGGCCCATGACAATTATATTCTGCCTCCTGCGGGGGGAATGACAGGCCTTGACATGCTTTCTTTGCCACTGTCTGGGCTTTCTACACACGCCCATGTTAGTTAATTGGTGATGTGGAGACCAAGGAACTCTCTAACTACTTCTCTTCATCTCTCTCAGTGTGGATGTAAGTTGAAAGCTCTAACCCTTTGTTGGTGTAGTGGTGTGTCCCCTGAAAGATCTACCTGTGAAAGCTCTTACCCCGTGTTTTTGTAGTAGCGTGTTTCTGTGAAAGCTCTAACGAACAAAGCTCTAAGCCCGAGTCGTTGTATTGGGGTGTTTTCCGGTTAAGACTTTAACCGTGAACGTTCTAACTCCGCGTTGGCGTTGTGGCGTGTCCCTGTGAAAGCTCTAACTGTGAAAGCTCTAACTGTGAAAGCTCAAACACTGGTTTGTGATTTCTGCGTCTGCTAGGTGGCCCTGAGGATCAGACCCATTAGCGATTCAGAGCGAGAAGAGACCGCCACCACAGTGGCCCACCGAGTGGATGACCAGGTGAGGTGACCCAGCGTGTGGTCTGTCTGGGCGCGTGAGTGTGTGCATGCTTGAGTTCATGTGTGCCAGTGCAAATGCCAACATTTCTGTGCATGTTTGTGGGGGGCCTCTTTTTCAGGGGGGGCCTCCCACATCCTCTCACAACACACACATTACATCTCAGTTTCAGCCGGCGACTCAAACGGCGGAGTGTACTGGAGTCAGTCCGAACTAAGCACTGTGGAGATCTGTGTGCCTGCTAACGTGTGTGTGTTCATCCATGATTATCTTTGCCGAGTGAGTCTGTTTGTCCGCAGTCAGATGAATCAATTCTGTTTCATATTTTAGGTGTGTGTGTGTTTGTGTGTGTGAGAGATTCACACACACAGCTTCAGGATGGCTTTCGTGTTTTGCTTTCATCCCTAAGGTGACTCAGTGGTGTGTTACAGTTTAGAGACTGACCTCTAAAGGTGGGAAGAAGGAACTGGATTATTTCTAAAAAACTGTTTGTGTCTTTGGAAATCTTGCAGGGCTCAAAGGAATGTCTATCAGCATTGCTATCGTTATTAATACTGTAGCATTGGAGAAAAATGTGTTTGTAAAACATGTGTGTTAAACAGCCTCATGCAGGTTGTTCAATTCGTGTGACCATGTTTTTGGACACTATTACAGAGCCTAGGTTCAATGTCACATGACTGACACATCAGTCCATTCATCCGCTCTGTGAGCATATTTAACTGAACTTCCAGTTCCAACACTTCCACAAGGGGAGGCCGTCCCGATATGGAGCAGCAGGGAAAGGCAGGGTTTCCAGGGTGTCCAGGGGGAAGATACTTACCTGGAGCCAATTAGAAGCCACCAGGTGCTTTTATTTTTCACATACACACCACTTAGATCCCACTTAGGGATCCTGCTGCTGTGTGTGTGTGATGTTGATAAGGAGGGGTGAGAATTATGATGACGGTTATTGTGACAATGAGGTCACTTTTACTGGCACTTACTGCAGCACACAGAGCCTATTCTAGTTACAGCAAGTGATTGTGCCGGTGGAACTAATGGAGTTTTGGAACAATGGTTATAGACGATTTGTATCACCACTGATGGCTGTATACTGTAGGCTGTATACTGATGGCTGTCATCACCACTGTAGGCTGTATACTGTAGGCTGTCATCACCGCTGTAGGCTGTATACTGTAGGCTGTCATCAACGCTGTATACTGTAGGCTGTCATCATTACTGTAGGCTGTAAACTGTAGGCTGTCATCACCGCTGTAGGCTGTATACTGTAGGCTGTCATCACCACTGTAGGCTGTATACTGTAGGCTGTCATCACCGCTGTAGGCTGTATACTGTAGGCTGTCATCAACGCTGTATGCTGTATACTGTTGGCTGTCATTATTACTGTAGGCTGTATACTGTAGGCTGTCATCACCACTGTAGGCTGTATACTGTAGGCTGTCATCACCGCTGTAGGCTGTATACTGTAGGCTGTCATCACCGCTGTAGGCTGTATACTGTAGGCTGTCATCACCGCTGTAGGCTGTATACTGTAGGCTGTCATCACCTCTGTAGGCTGTATACTGTAGGCTGTCATCACCGCTGTAGGCTGTATACTGTAGGCTGTCATCACCACATTAGGCTGTATACTGTAGGCTGTCATCACCACATTAGGCTGTATACATTAGGCTATCCTCACCACTGTAGGCTGTATACTGTAGGCTGTCATCACCACTGTATTTAAATGTCACATGCTATCTGTCACTTCTTAGACCCTGGTATAAACAAGCAATATCAAATTGTGTATGTTTCCAATACATTTGCATACATTTTCCCAATTTAATTTTTTGTCATTTTGGGCTTTTGTGTTTATGGTGATGGCAGCAAAAATAACCAGAATATATTAAATATGAAGTAACAAAACAACAAAATGTGTAGAAAGGAAAGGGGTCTGAATACTTCCCAGAAGCATTGTATTACCTACAACCAGGTCTACTCACCTGACAACCCCTCAACCACCCTGCCATGACATCACCAGCCTGTGCCTGGTCTCAGAGGATGCTGACACATCTCTACCTTATTAAATGTACTATAATTCACCACAACTTATCATTTCATACATGTATGTTTGGAAAACAATGTTCCTTTTCCCTATACTGCATTTTCAACATTATTGGTCACTATTTACTTATTGGCAGAATGAAACAAAATATCACCAATCCACTGTGTTGATGAAAACCGGCGGTAACACCAGGTGACTGATGTTGTGGTTTACATGGTGTAGCAACCTTAACTGCTACTCTTAACTCGGGTGTCTGCGTTTGCTGCCAAGGGCTTACAGAGTCACTATGGTACAGCCAGGTTGTGGAGACAGAGTCACTACAGTCATTGAAGAGTCACTATGATACACTTAGGTTGTAGAGAAGGGGTCTCTACGGTAGACCCAGGTTGTAGAGAAGGGGTCTCTACGGTAGACCCAGGTTGTAGAGAAGGGGTCTCTACGGTAGACCCAGGTTGTAGAGAAGAGGTCTCTACGGTAGACCCAGGTTGTAGAGAAGGGGTCTCTACGGTAAGAGAGACTGCAGATGTCCTTCCGGGTGTTTTACCTCTCACCTGATAAAGGGTTTATAGGCCAACGGGTTTCTATGTGTTGAAGGGAACTGATTTCACCAGGGAGTTATGGGTTACAGTGTTACAGAATTATGCACACACACAC
>JACXGK010013837.1:0-12311 GCA_016801125.1 Novumbra hubbsi
GTGTGTGTGTGTAGTGTGTGTGTGTGGGTGCAGAGTGTGTGTGTGTAGTGTGTGTGTCTGTGTGTGGGTGCAGTGTGTAGAGTGTGTGGGTGGTTGTATAAGCGAGTAATGGTCAACATTTTAAGGATCAGCACTCTCTAATCTAAACCATTGAGGGAAAAATACCAATAATCAGTAAAATAGTCTTGATCAGTGAGTTCAGACTCCACCCACTGGCCCACACCCCCCCCGGAGGCCAGTGGATCAACACCGGCTGCCTCTGTGTCTGCCTCTGTGTCTGCCTCTGTCTCTCCTCCCTCACCGCTGAGACATACCTGGACAATGTGACCGTCCACCTTCCTTAGCCTCTCTCCCCACTTATCTTCTCCTCTCTCCCCCCTCATCTCCCCCTCTCCCCTTCCCCCCCCGGGGTCTCTGAATCTCCAGCCCACATGATGCCTTCATTATCATCGGTTCATCCCGATGGTCCCCAATGGCACCCTGTCCTCTGAGTGGTGCACTTCTTTCGGACAAGTGCCCCAAGGGTCCGTTGGTCCTTGGTCAGAAGTAGTGGTCCGCACAGAGAACAGGGTTCCATTAGGAATGCAGCCTGGGCCACGGTCCCACAGGGACTTCCTGACCATCGGTCCGCTTCACTGACCCTCCACACAACAATGGAGGCACGGGGCTTCAGGCGGACCCGAGGCTTGAGCGCCCGCACGCCCCAACGACAGCGGCCCGGGAACGTGTCTCACGCCCGGCACCCTTCACAGTCAGCCATTACACGGAGCGTTTTGCCCCGCTGCCATCGCACCGTGACGGGGCCCGTCAGAGACTTACCGAGGTAGGGAGAGAGACAGCTTGAGGCAGAGACTAATCGAAGTATGGGGAGAGAGACAGCTAGAGGCAGAGACTCACCGAGGTAGGGAGAGAGAGAGACTGTTAGAGGCAGAGACTGACCTATTTAGGAAGAGAGACCGCTAGAGGCAGAGACTGACCGATATAGAGAGAGACAGCTATAGGTCGGGAGACAGCTAGAGGCAGAGACTGACCAAAAAAGGGAGAGACAGCTATAGGGAGAAAGACAGCTAGAGGCAGAGACTGACCGAGGTAGAAAGAGACACAGCTAGAGGTAGAGACTGACCGAGGTAGGGAGAGACACAGCTAGAGGTAGAGACTGACCGAGGTAGGGAGAGACACAGCTAGAGGTAGAGACTGACCAAGGTAGGGAGAAAGAGATAGAATAATCTAGTATGCCAACACCTGGACCTCAGTATTAATCAGCCCAGGTCTGTGGGGAAAAAAATCAATAGACAGATCAGAACGTATGGAAGCAACACAGTGGAGATTTCAATTAGCCGGAGCCAGAAGGTAGAACTGTACTCTAACATCAGTGTGTCCCAAACGGCATCCTACATCCATAGGAAGGGTGCTAAAATGTACACAGGCATAGGAAGCCATTTGTGACACAGTAAATATGTGCCAAAGATTAATTTAAATGTTGAGAATGAACAAACAAGGTCCTGTATTGAAATAGTTTTTGTACATTCAGAGTGGCGTTGGGGGACATCTTGCCTTCGTCAACAGGCAGATTGTTTTCATATTCATTCAATAAAACTGTGGGACAAGTGTTTTCTCATGAGAGGACGTCCAACACAACACACTGAGAATAAGAGTTGTGACAGCATGCGGTGTAAACTGTAACATTTTAATGGAAAAGTATTCTTCTGAGAAGTTTGTGGTGTGTGTGTGTGTGTGTGTGTGCTTGCTGCAGGTCTTAGCAGAAATGATAAGCTGGGCTCTTTAATAATCATAACCTGGGGCTTGAAGAATTGTTAGCAGGAGTGGTAAGGGACAGCAGGAGGAGGGAGGAGGATAGAGGGGTGGAGGGAAAAAGGGGAGAGGAAGGGATGAAAAGAAGGAGGAGAGAGGGAGTGAGGGATGAGGGGAGGAGGAGAGAGGAAGGGATGAAGAGAAGGAGGAAAGGAGGAGAGGAAGGGATGAGGGGAAGAGAGTTGGCCAGCGGTGCCTGACAGCTTAGTGGCTTGATGACAAATACCTGTCTGGAGCTTTAATACCTCTTGGCACATCGCTAGAGGTTGACCTGCTGCCATAACAACAACACAGGGGGCAGAGTAAGGCAGTCGCTCGCCAACTCTGATACAGTAGAGATAAGAAGGCTGCATTAGAAATTAATGCATATTTCCATGCACGTTACCTCTACGACGTCTAAACAATACGGGTAATGTCAGGAACATTAAAAGACAGGATTAGGATCCAGAGCGGTTAAATCCAAGGGTTAAGATTTGGGAGAGGAGGGAAAAACATTTTATAATGAGTGTCTTCCACTGAGATAGACCTGGGATCTTCAGAGCCATGGTCCAAGACGGACCAGGAGTTGGTCATTAGAACATGAACATGAGTGGACAGACCAGAGTCCGACCAGGTGATGTGTGAAGGACATTATGACGACTATGATAATGACAATGATAATTCTGATTATCTTGATACGTGTAATGTAATGTAGTCATTATCTTCATCTGGAATTGGAACGTATTTTATTAATAAAACATGAAACATTTGCAGATCAGAAGTGCCTCCTGGTAACAACGCAACATGTTTCTTTCCCCTCGTAACACTGTTGCTGGCGTCTTGGTCTGCAATGACCCGTCACCCAAGACAAGCTCAAGTTATTGCAAGACGTGCATTTTATTTTACACCCTCAAAAGGCAGTTAACCATACAGTTACCCAAGGAACTCATCTGCCGGGCTACTGGGTTGGAAAAAAAACAAGTGTTGTTGTCCAAATACTGTACATCATGTAGCTGCCACACAGAGATTGTTATTGATTTTCAATAAGAGCAAAGTATCCAACCAAACAGCACGGAAGCTGGTTCCTCCTGAATCCCAAATGGTGTCCTACTAACTCCAGTGGATATAGCTCTACTTCTGACCAGGGCCCAAGTGTTTCTCTGCCATCTCAATGCTTATGGGCTGGAGATGGGCTGTTCTTGACCCAAACCCAAATAAATTGGCCCGGGACCAGCTGTCATTATCCACTCCAAGTTACGACAAAAAATGACAAATCAGAATTTTTTTGTAAAACTTCCTTTAAAATGTTGTGCGCCACTCCGTTCATCACTTATTCTAAATAAATTGGCTGATTAAGTTGCTAGAATTCTGATGTCATGAACAGAATGTTCTATAAACTGGTTTCAGGAGGACAATTTAATTATGTTCCCGTTGGGGGAAGGAGTTATGAGGCTTCCAAACACCCACCATTCCTGGAAAAAGAGATTAGCGCTCTTTTAAAACATCCCTTGTTTCAAGAACAGTCAATGTTTCACACAAGCCCTCTGCAACAGATATAGCCTCAAGAATCAATTTGTAATTTAATGATTATTAATAATTGTTTTATTTAAAAATATATATATATGTTTTACATACTTATGACACCCAAGACCTTCATAAACCCAACAAAATGACAATTGCAATGGCATATGTTTAATACATTTATTTCCCTGCTGGAATCTAGGATTTTGTTTATTGGCAAAGGCCTTTATCTAAGTTGCTGGCAGAAATAAATAATGTATGTATGTGGGAGCATATTTAGATGATGTATTCAGATTTCCATGAGATACTTTCAGTTCTTTCATGATATTGCAGGCAGAATGATACATGGATGGTTGTTTGTGGGAGGATGTGAGAGTGGGAGACCCTGCTCCATGCTGTCACATCCACTCCCCTTTAAGGCTGAGACATCCACACTGTCACATCCACTCCCCGTTAAGGCTGAGACCTCCAGACTTTCACATCCATGCCCCTTTAAAGCTGAGACCTCCATGCTGTCACAGCCAATCCCCTTCAAGGCTGAGATCTCCTTGCTGTCACGGCCTATCCCCTTTGAGGGATGGCCGAGGCCTTCAAGATGTCAAATGTATTCTCGTAGAGGGTGGGGTTTAGACCTGAATGTTGTCAAATCCACTTTCCTTTAAGGCTGAGGCGTCACACTGTCCTACCCACTCCCCTGAGGTGGCTGATCTCCATTCTGCGATATCCACTCCCCTTTAAGGCTGAGAACATCACACTGTCACAGTCACTCCCCTTTTAAAGCTGAGGCCCTCAAACGTTCGTACTCACTACCCTTAAAGTCAGGGGCCATCAAACTGTTATAGTCACTCCCCACTAAAACTGAGGATATCCCAGTCATATGCCCTCCCTTTTAAGTCTGAGGCCATCACACTGATATCCACACCATATTCACCATCGTAATCTAGCTTCATTGCTGTATTTGTGTGTACTGCGTGTTTCCTTGTTTTGCGTTGTTTCAGTGTTTGAATCCTGGCTTTGCCTTGGGTCATAACCCTCCTCCCCACTATTACCCAGCACCCCATGCCTCAGCCCAGGGGGCTCCTGCCTTGATAGAACCACGTTCCTATCGGCCAGTGTCCCAGAGAAAGTACACGTGAGGGAGGCTTTTAACAGCAGGCACATCCCAAACTCACACCCACTAGTGTGTAGCACACAGCGTTTTGACCAGCACCCACTGGTGTGTAGTGCACAGCGTTTTGACCAGCACCCATTGGTGTGTAGTGCACAGCGTTTTGACCAGCACCCATTGGTGTGTAGTGCACAGCGTTTTGACCAGCACCCATTGGTGTGTAGTGCACAGCGTTTTGACCAACACCCACTGGTGCACAACACCCACTGGTGCACAACCCTCTTCGGCGTGTACCCCACTGTAGCACCTCTTGCCGATCAGGGGTGGGGGAGGGGCATTAAACGGCTGAGAAGATGAGCATTTCGGAAGACGCCTGAAGAGTATCACGCCTTTAGTGTTCAGTCTGGAAATCGATTCCCATCCCACGCTCTTTCTTATTAGCAGAATCAGGTGGATTGTGGAGGGACACAGATGCCTGAGGACTGTTCCTGTGCCTAGTGAGTAAAGAGGATTGAAAAGCTCCAGTTCTATCCAGCGTGTGTAGCGCTCTGGGAGTGAGGAATCTGCCCAGCCATAAAAAATTGCAGTTTTGTCTTAACTGTTATACTGCTTGTCATTTTCTTAGGTTTCCTTTTAGTCTTGACATTTCCCACTAGCACAGATTTTGCATAATACTACTTCAGGAAAAATGAACAGTGAATGACTTATGAATAGGTCTCCCATATATCTTAAAGAGATGGTGTAGTTGACTGTGGCAATAATGCACTTTTTCTACATCCGCATATTCAGATAAACTCATGAATACAAATTGTATGTTTCTGTGTCAAACCAAGGTAATGTAGAAGCAGTTTTACAATGCAGTGCTAAGTGACGCTAGAAATATTACTGGAAGTCGACAGGAAAAGCTAGCAAAACTAGTTGCCAATTTCACAAAAAGCTAATTGGCAATTTATTTCTAATTGAACACTGAGACATACAAATGGTTTTGAGTGTCCTCATCTGAATCCTTGAATGAAGATAAAAAGGTAAACTGTAAACTAACTGCCAAAATCCTCCACTATCACTTCCAAGATTAATGCAACAGCAGTTAGTTGCTCTGCAACAGATTGAAGAACTAACTGAAGACCCTTTGTTTTCATTAACACAGATCAGGGCTCAACAGTACAGTAAGAAAACCTTAACTGATGTGGGTCGTAAAATGAAGGTCACACACTTCTCAGCGTAGGGTGTGTGTGTTTGTAAATGCCGGCATAGGCTGATCGGTCCTAATCGGGTAACGGTCTAAACACCAGCAGCACAGACAGTAGACACAGACCGTAGGCCAGGACAGTAGGCACAGACAGCAGGCACAGACAGCAGGCACAGACAGTAGACCAAAGGTCTTAAATGGAACCAGGCATTTCCTCACCCTGCCAACTTCACTCACACACACGGACGCACCTCTTCCCAAAGACCTGGAACGTCGGCCATCTTGCTCTCGCCTAGGGCTCATGGGTAGGAGGCTTACAGCACATGGCCCAAGTGCCCCGCCCACCCCCGGACTGTTTTTACATTATTTAATATCCATTTGTATGTACATCTACACATGTTGTATGCACATCTACACATGTTGTATGCACATCTACACATGATGTATGCACATCTACACACGATGTATGCACATCTACACATGTTGTATGCACATCTACACATGTTGTATGCACATCTACACATGTTGTATGCACATCTACACACGTTGTATGTACATCTACACACGTTGTATGTACATCTACACACGTTGTATGTACATCTACACACGTTGTATGTAAATCTACACACGTTGTATGTAAATCTACACACAAATGTATGTAAATCTACACACGTTGTATGTACATCTACACACGTTGTATGTACATCTACACACGTTGTATATACATCTACACATGTTGTATATACATCTACACATGTTGTATATACATCTACACATGTTGTATATACATCTACACATTATTTAATATCCATTTGTACATACATCTACACATCGACCTGGATCTTAATGATGTTCTAACTATGTAATATGGCTGACAGAATTACATTTTTTTTTTTTTGTTAAGTATGAATCTTCCAAAGAACCCGAAACGTCATTTAAAAACAATAATGATTTGAATCCACAACATAACCCTGCTGTATGAAATATATCCTGATGGTTATTAGCAAAGGGTTACTAACATACAGGTTTCATACAGGACCTCCAAGCCATCTCTTACATACGCGAGAATACCATGAAAGAAAAACACTTTGCATTTGAAACATGTCAACAAGTCTCAAGGCTGACAATTCCCGAGCTTTGAACAGATTGAATTTACCTCGGGAAGCGCTCATAGACTGGGTCTGAATGCATTCAGGTCTTCCGGTTGTTATTCTGGAACAATGCCGACGTTGAAGCTCAAGGCTTTGGGCAACCTCCCTCTTAGAGCTCTAAACGCTGTCGCGCTGTACAGGGGCCCTGGGGAGGTTTCAAGTGCACAGATTGGGAGTCTCCCTACCGGACCCTGCCAGTATCATGGCGGCACCAAGACAATCCGAGTCCAGTGCCAGTCTATCTCACCACCTGTTCCAGAGTCCACCGCCCTGGTTGCAAATATTTCTACTTTCCCCGACAGACAGGAACAAAACACCCTCACATATTAAAAAAAAAAGCCTATTAGCAATTTATTTGGGAGGAAAACTTTGAATATTCAGCACTTTCCATATTGGTAAATAACACAGGCCCTAATAAAGAATCAGAAATTGGGTTTAATGAAGTTCATAAATCTCAGTTTTACACTTTGACAACTGAGTCAGAGCACTTGGCTGGTTCCCACCCTTAACCCCTCTACCCCTCCCGCCAATTCTCCTTTCCTCCCTCCTCCGCACCTCCCTCCCTGGCCCCTCCTCACCTCCCTCCCTGCCCCATCCTCACCTCCCTACCTGCCTCCCAGCAACCTCCCTACCTGCCCCCTCCTCACCTCCCTCCCTGCCCCCTCCTCACCTCCCTCCCTGCCCCCTCCTCACCTCCCTTCCTGCCTCCCTGGTTTGTCAAAGGCTCACTAAAGTGTTACTTTTTCAGGACTGTTTGAAGAAGTTAGAGAGAGAGGGGGAGACCGATAGGTCTCGATGAGGAAGTAGAAAAAGAGGAGGTTGAGGGGGAACATGAGAGGTCAGTAGAAAGTCTCCTGCAGGGGCGAAACATCTGATATTAACATTGGAGGGGACAATAACATGACATCTTCTCAAGAGCAATTCCTGAAGGGGACACGAAAAGTAATGCTGTAATACTGTTTTAGTTCGCTTTGCTCGCTGCGGTAGCTCTGCAATACCAGCTAATGTGTGTGTGTGTGTGTACCCAACAACATAAAACAAACTGACTGGATTTACAGAACATTTTCTGTAAACATCGGGAATTTCTCCTCCGCGTCTGCAACAATCACCTGCGGGGTACCTCAAGGCTCTGGCCTAGGCCACATCTTATTCCCGTTATATGCTACCCTTGTGCTCCATCAGAAATAAAACATCTCTTAACATTGCAATGCCAATGACATACATTAGTACCCCGGAAACAAGAAATCCCTGATATCACACTATCTTAGAGACATAAAATACTGGTTAGCTAAAATCTTTAGTTTTTTCAAAGAATTAAAATTAGAATTGTATTTATTTTTATTGTTATTAACTGTTCATAGCTAGACAAAAACAATTCTGGATCATTTTTGATTTTGATATCAAATTTGATAAAGAAATAAACACTGTTGTCAAAAGATTTACTGTCAGGATTTGGTATTTGACAGTAATTCATGCGTTCATTCTGTCCGGTCAGGACTATTGTAATTATTTGTCTGTGGTAGTCTGTCAGTCTTCCTTATTTCGCCTTCAGCTTGTCCAGAATGCATCTGCCAGGCTTTTAAACTGATACAAAGAAGAGAAAGGGCATCGCTCTTGTATTGGCCTCTCGCCTCTCGCCTCTGGCTACCTGTTTATTTTATGTGTTTTTAACGCCACATGGATCAGCGTCCTCCTATAGTTCTGACCTCCGTATCCACCACCCTTCCTCAAGGACCCTTAGGTCTTCCAACCAATTACTTATGTGTTCCACGGTCCCAGAAAGTTTAATGGAGGCCGTGCCTTTTCTGTTGCTCCTGCGGCCTCCACGTCTCTCCACCCCACCCATCTCCTTCTCTCCTCCTTGCGTCTCCTTCCCATACGGGAGAGGCCGGTGTCCCTCGGGAGGCGCGTCGGGGGCCTCAGTCTGGGTCTGAACGCTGTTCTCCACCTCTCCACCGGGGGCAGCACTTCATGACAGGCAGATTGTTAACACCTGGAGTGTTTTATTGAGATGAGACCCGGTCCGGTAGCCAGCGGTTTCCAGAGGACCCCTGAGGAACACCTGCAGGCACAACGTGGCCTTGGCAGAACAACACAAACCGCACTGAGAGGCGTGTCTCGCTGGCAGCTGAGTACTTCCTGCTGGAACCATGGCTGCAATGGGCACTAATTGACAACAGACACCTTTTAAAACTGTGGTTAGTTCTCATGCATGTGAATAATCATTAATGAACCCAAGCAGTAGTTAGTCAACATTGTGCGTCTTGCAGCATGGCACCAAGCTACTTGTAGAGCAGACAAGACCGTGAACAGAAGAAAATATCCGCAATGCAAAAAGTTTGTTAAAATCTTTTTAAACAAAATGTACTACTTTTGAGGATATACTATCTTGAAATTTGTGCTATAATCTGCCAACAAAACAAGACAAATGACTTGACAATCAAGGCATATTTTCAAAAACCAAGCGTTATTATTTTAACCAGAAAACAAGATAAATATACAGATTTGTTTGCCGTGTATTGGTCTGGACATTTTGTTTGTGTAAAACAGCTTTGGAACCCAGCCGTGACCCAGCCACAACGGCATGGTGGCATGACCCATGACCCATGACCCGGCCTGCATATGGAACCACAAACGCTTGGCATGCATCACTAATCTCATGGCTAAACCACGACTCACGAAGATAAGTGATGAATAACTCTGCTGTACGTGGATGCGTGCACGTGTTCCTGAGTGTGTGTATGCGTGACTGAGTGAGCGAGTGCGTGTGTGTATGCGTGACTGTGTGTGCGAGTGTGGGTGTGTGTACGTGTGAGGGTGTGTGTAAGTCTGAGTGAGAATGTACGTGCCAGATCAAGCACCCGGGATTGTTGAACAGCCGTTTCACTACCCAGACCTTTTCAAAACCCAGCTGGGTCTCTCTCCCTGTCCCTCCCCGTCCCTCCCCGTCCCTCTCTCGTCCCTCTCTCTTTCCCTGTCCATCTACTTTTCACCGTACTTATACAAAGGATTATCCTGCGCCTCACCTCCCTCCCCTTACTCTTGTCCCTCTTTAACCTACATTATTACCCTGCTCCTCCCCTTTCTCTCGTCCCTCTGTAACCTACATTACCTCTCAGCCTGCCCCTCACCTTCCTCCCCTTTCTCTAGTCCCTCTGTAACCTACATTACCTCTCAGCCTGCCCCTCACCTTCCTCCCCTTTCTCTCGTCCCTCTGTAACCTACATTACCTCTCAGCCTGCCCCTCACCCCCCTCCCCTTTCTCTCGTCCCTCTGTAACCTACATTACCTCTCAGCCTCCCGTCATGTTGCCTGTCCATCACCAACAGATGATTACACCAGGAGGACCAGCTTTAACACCGTATTCCCTACACAGTGCCCTAGTGTTGAGCAGCGGACAATGGTAATCCCTACGTACACTAGTCAGAAGTAGTGCAAACTAAACAACATTATCATCGTATTCTTACCCTGCAAATAATCAATATAGTCTCCTCTTATTTTCACCCTATAAATAATATTATCGTTGTATTCTTACCTCATCGATAAACATTATAATGTCTGTGTTCTTACCCTGTAGATAAACATTATCATATCATCATATTCAGATCCTCTGAATGAACATTATCATCTCACTCAGTAAATTCAGCTTAATCTCCACAACAGTAATTTCAGACTAACCCTTGTGAGATGGATTTAGAACTGGGGACCCAGATTATGTGTAAATCAGACCTGTATGAGTGTTTCAGAGAGGGAACCCAGATTGAGACAATACAACAACACTCTCTGTAATCTCAAGGACATTCATAAGGGTCCATTTAAGGGCCCATTTAAGGGCCCATTTAAGGGCCCCATCATCATCTCACTGTATTGAGCGTTTGTCTTGGCAGCTTCATACCTGCTGCCAAAGCCACTCCTTGTTACAAGCCTGTCCTAAATGGTGCCCTATTCCCCATGTTGCCCTATTTCCCATGGTCCCGGAGTTAAAACGGGGCTTTCAAATAAGGAATAGGGTTGTGGTTTGGGATGCAAAACGTATTTTCTTGTCTGTTGTTAAAGAGGCCCAATCAGTGGGGTTTCATTACATGCAGGCCTAACGGCACCCTATGGCCTGGGGACCAGGATGCAGGACGCAGACATTGTCTCCTAGGAAACCACGTTAAACAGAGACATTCAACACAAGCCCAGCTAGGTAACTACACACACGCACACACACACCAACACAAAAACACTCACTACACACCTACACACACAACGTTAGATAACTACCGCTTCAGACTAGACTCCATTGTCCTTTGAGACCAGACAACAAGGTCACAAAGCTGCTAGTAAAAGCAAAATATTGCCCCCCACTAAAAAAAAAAATGTTTTAAAGGAATTTCAATCAATGTAACTAGGACACAATGTACCAGCGAGGAAATGCTACTTCAGGAAATGTTGCATTTCTTTGTCTTCATCAAAGCTGCACTGAGGATCAGTCGTTTGATTACACAGGAAATCACTCACTCTCCGCCCGCCAAAACAATTGTCCTTTCAGGAGGAGCGGTAGCTGGGTGCTCATCCCAAATGGCACCCTCTTAATGGTACCAACACTTTTGACTACAGCTCAAAGGCTCTGGTAAGACAGTAGCGCACTAACTAGGATCCCATTTGGAACACAGGTGGCTGTCCACCGGAACGCAACTAGAGGCCCAAGGCAAAGACCAGCAGTAAAAGGGTTTATGGAAAGCCAATTTGTTATGAGGAGTCCGCAGCTTGCATGAGGGTGATTCAGTTGAGCGAGGGAGGGATTATGTTCACAAAGGAAGGGAGGATGTGATTTTGTTGAGGATAGAAGTGAATCTGTTTGGAGAGAACTCAATGAAGGGGAGGAGTCTAAGCTGCAAACAGAGAATGGAACTCTCTGTTTACTCAACAATCCACTCACTCAATCAGTAGACTGTGGAACGCACCTTAACCTTCAGCTATATATTTATATTGTCCTTGTATTTTTCAATTGTGCTCTTCTCCAAACTTCAAATCCCTGCGCTGGGCTGAAGGCAAACACAAATCATTTTGAAGGTATTTTATATTGGTGGATTGCCGGGGTGAAATTTCAGTGAACATCAGAGGTTGAACAGACATCCATTAGAGGCGTTTGGAATAAAAAATGCACATATTGCCTCAATAGCCTCTTCTCTTGGATTCCCTTTAGAAATGGTAAAGTGTCAAGAGGGGCTAGCTAGCCTGATCGAGGGCGATCGTAGCGGACACATCAAGTCACATTATTGTTTGTTTCAATAAAACATTTCAAATTAAATTGTTCCCAATAGAATGTGGGCCCACCACGAGATGTGTTTCCATAGTGAATGTTATTTGGGAGGCATGTTGGAGACGGCGTGGATACCATGTTACCTCTCGCAGGCCTGCTGGACAGTCAGTTAAAAGAGTAATAGCCCCTGGATATATGTAAACATCCTGCTATGGTGAATCCTCTGGCTATATGTAAACATCCTGCTATGGTGAATCCTCTGGCTATATGTAAACATCCTGCTATGGTGAATCCTCTGGCTAT